>OZ024756.1:40743573-40788573 GCA_964016885.1 Eledone cirrhosa
CACATCTCTCTCTCTCTCTCTCTCTCTCTCTCTCTCTCTCTCTCTCTCTATATATATATATATATATATATATATATATATATATATATATATATACACACATACACACATCTCTCTCTCTCTCTCTATATATATATATATGCATACACATACACACATGCGCACACATATGCATCAATTCCAACACATATCAACATACATAAGCATAAGTACACTCACATACATAAGTACACTCACATACAGACATAATCCCCAAGTTTGTAATAACAAGTGGATAAGTGAAACTGTTGGCTGGGAGCTACTGAGCGAAAAACAATCAGTTTAGAAGAGATTATCCTCAACTTATTTACTTGTTACAAGCTAGTTTAAAGATGGTGGTATACACATACATAGGAGCAGGCCTCTGATACAGGTCTACACATACATAGGAGCTGTCCTCTGATACAGGTCTATACATACATAGGAGCTGTCCTCTGATACAGGTCTATACATACATAGGAGCTGTCCTCTGATACAGGTCTACACATACATAGGAGCTGTCCTCTGATACAGGTCTATACATACATAGGAGCTGTCCTCTGATACAGGTCTATACATACATAGGAGCTGTCCTCTGATACAGGTCTATACATACATAGGAGCTGTCCTCTGATACAGGTCTATACATACATAGGAGCTGTCCTCTGATACAGGTCTACACATACATAGGAGCTGTCCTCTGATGCAGGTCTACACATACATAGGAGCTGTCCTCTGATGCAGGTAGGTTTATCATGGGTACTACTCAAAAATGAACATATAATCATCAATAATTTATAAATCTGTTCAACACGTTTAGTTCAATAACTTTGCTGTGAATTTTCTGGCGTTACGTATCAGCTTCCTATAGCTGTAGGTTAGTTAGAGGAATTTATATGAGAGATAAATACCATGTTTCTCTAGCTGTCTATCCCGAGGTACGACAGACTGGAATCACATTCATTTGCATCTACACCAGTTTATCTTTTTTGTTTCTTTGTCAATATACTTTCTTTATTTGTATATGTGTATATAACTTTCAATCCATTTATGCATCCTATCTATCTATTTGTCTGTTGTTCTATATGCTTCAATATATATATACATATATATATACATATATATACACATATATATACACACACACACTCACCCACTCACTCACTTCATCATCACTGTTTAACGTCCATTTTTCCATGCTGGCATGGGTTAGACAAGTTATCCTGTTGTTGCTAGGTCAAGTGACCTAGCATTGCTAGAGAACAGTTTGTAGATGGTTATTAGTTTAAATGCCCAAGAAACACTGTGTGCCATGTCAGTACCCCTACAATACAGGTTTTGGATTAAACCCACAGGTTTTGGATAAAAAAAAACATGAAAAAAAATATACAAAGGTCAAAGGTGCTCTACCTGCCAAAAATTAAAACAAAAAATAAATATGATCAACCAGGGTAGACAACTCTTGCTGTCCCCCTTTCTAAAGCCTGCTCCTATCTTGATCATTATGTTTGATCAGTGCTAACCTGGGGCTAAACACCACCACCAACAACAACAACAACAACAACAACAAGACCATGATGTTTTGTAATAAAAGCCATTGTTAAGACTTTCTCAGGCTCTACTTTACCACAAACTTTAGCCCTTTCTCTTAGCAGTTCCCCCCTCTTTTATGAAAGGAGGGAAAATTAATCCATGTTAGTTGTTAATCCAATTATTTACAATGAAACATTTCTCTCTTGTTTAACTTAGCATTGTTGTAGCTGTTGTTGTTCTTGTTGCTGTTGTTGTTACAAGAACAAATTGTGGACTTGTAAAGACAGAAAATAATTGAAACAATATATTTTCAATGCACCTTTATTTTCCCTTTTCTCCACCTTTCACACCTGACATTTTGTCACTAATTCTCTTTTCAGAAGTTTGGAAATTTTATTCTACTTCAAACATTTAAAAAATGATTAAATCATCGAAACTTTGTTTATGGAGAATAGTACCACTATTTCTTCTGTTACACACGGTTGATGGTACGAAAACTACTATTAAAGAAGCTGAAGGTACATTACAATATTATAACTATATTATAACTATTACTATATTATAACTATTTCTATATTATAATTCTAACTATATTATAACTATTACTACATTATAACTATTACTATATTATAACTATTACTATATAATAACTATGATTATGCTATAACTATACTATAACTATTACTATATTATAACTATACTATAACTATTACTATATTATAAATATATTATAATTATTACTATAACTATATTTACTATATTATAACTATATTATAACCTTAACTATAATATAGAGAAAAATCTGAACTGTTTCTTCTTTTCATGTAGACACCACAAGTAATACATCTTTTGATGTAGGTTATGATATATCCAAAATCTCACACAGCAAGTTTGTGGCACAAACGCCATTTGTACAAAACTGTAAGTATTTGGGTATATTTTGGGCAAGCAGATATATAGCTCACACCTATGTAGGTTTAGTTGACCTTATACACAGATATATAGCTCACATCTATGTAGGTTTAGTTGACCTTATACACAGATATATAGCTCACATCTATGTAGGTTTAGTTGACCTTATACACAGATATATAGCTAACATCTATGTAGGTTTAGTTGACCTTATACACAGATATATAGCTCACACCTATGTAGGTTTAGTTGACCTTATACACAGATATTTAGCTAACATTTATGTAGGTTTAGTTGACCTTATACAGAGATATATAGCTCACACCTATGTAGGTTTAGTTGACCTTATACACAGATATATAGCTAACATCTATGTAGGTTTAGTTGACCTTATACACAGATATATAGCTAACATCTATGTAGGTTTAGTTGACTTTATACACAGATATATAGCTAACACCTATGTAGGTTTAGTTGACCTTATACACAGATATATAGCTCACACCTATGTAGGTTTAGTTGACCTTATACACAGATATATAGCTAACATCTATGTAGGTTTAGTTGACCTTATACACAGATATATAGCTAACATCTATGTAGGTTTAGTTGACTTTATACACAGATATATAGCTAACACCTATGTAGGTTTAGTTGACCTTATACACAGATATATAGCTCTCTCTCTAAACTCTACACTACTCCACCATATTCTCATTTGATCCTTCTCTATATAATTCCTCCTCTACAGACCCCATAGCATATGCTGGCCAATGTGGAGACTATTTCTTGGTGCCATCAAACTGTACATATGAAGTATCAGTCAACTTTGGTATTCATGATCAAGATCTTGGAGACCTCTACTGTGTCCTAACGTTTATGGCCCTGGGAGGTTCCAGAAGGAAGTTCTGTGTTAATGTTACCAAGATACATCTCACAGAAGACATGGACGTCTATATCTTTGAAGGAGAGAACATGGAATATCCAGAACTATACAAACATATTATTAGGGTAAGAATTAGATATTTTACGGAAATTATTTTTACCACGAACACTCCGAACACCTCCATCACCATCACCACTACCACCACCACTGCCATCATCATTACCACCACCGCTACCATTACCACCACCACTGCCATTACCACCACCACTGCCATCACCATTACCACCACTATCATCACCATTACCACCACCACTGCCATCATCATTACCACCACCACTACCATTACCACCACTATCATCACCATTACCACCACCACCATTGCCATCACCACCACCATTACCACCACTACCATCACCATCACCATTACCACCACTACCATCACCACTGCCATCATCATTACCACCACCACCTCCACTGCCATCACCACCACCATTACCACCACTACCATCACCATTACCACCACTACCATCACCACTGCCATCATCATTACCACCACCACTGCCATCACCACCACCACCTCCACTGCCATCACCACCACCATTACCACCACTACCATCACCATTACCACCACTACCATCACCACTGCCATCATCATTACCACCACCACTGCCATCACCACCACCACCTCCACTGCCATCACCACCACCATTACCACCACTATCACTACTATCATCACTGCCACCACCACCACCACTACCGGCCTTTTGAAACTTATTAGTCTTATATAACTAATTTCTTGTATGTTGACTATTTTCAGCATTTAACCAACACAGAAGGCCCACAGATATTCTGTACCAACACAAACACGCTCAGTGTTCGCTTTGAGTACCCAATTTTAAAAGGGAGTCTCTCTCCAGATGTGGAATTCAGCGTCATACCAACAGATGATGGTCAGTTTTATATCAACTTCTAATTTAGAGGTCATTAGACTGTTGCCATGTCACCCAATACTGGCCTCTCACATTTGAGAGTCAGCAATGTCTTCAATAAAACAGTTTATATGTAATAAATAATAAAGAGAGGGTTGGGAAAGCTGGTATAGTGTAAATAAAAATATAAAGATAGTGCTGGAGTAAAAAGGATGACAAAACAAAACTAAATAATGTCTTTGGCCAATATATTTCATTATAATATTTCAAGGTAAAGACTTTTCAAATGATGAACGCAGAAAAACGTAATGTTCTGTTGTTCTCACAAATATTTCCTTTTTTTTAAGCCCATGCTACTATATGAATACATACATGAGATGATGGCTGCAACTCAATTTTGAGTAATGTTTATCACTTGATACTGAATCATGAACATCACAGATGTGGCTTTTTAGTTCTGCTAGGACTATAGCCTATAGCCAGCAATGCCATGCATCACAAAAAATATCACATATCAAGCAATTCTTGACATATACATACACACATACATATATACATACATACATACATATATACATACACACATACATATATACATACACACATACATACATACATACACACATACATACATACATACACAGTTGGAAGGATACCCTCAGTTATGCCAAAAGCAGGACAACCTCCTTTGTGTTGTTGATATACACAATAAGCTCAGCCAACGGTTTTATGTTTTTGTTTAGTTTTACTGTTTCTAATCTTTGTCTTTATTTATAATCTTTAAACTAGCAGACATTATAGTTCCTGCTAGCTATAGACCTTCTAGATTCACCCCAGTATATAACTGGTATACTACAAATCTTCCAGTAATTTAAAGGTCTACAGTTTTTCTTCAGTGGTGCTCATGAAAGGAAATGACTGCTTCAAAAATTTTGAATTGGACACTGAAAGTTTCTACCGAGTGGTAACTTGGCCAGATGGTACCAACCACCATGCATCTTGGGGAGGTTGTTTCTTAACATTTGTGCGTGAGACACCAGGCACCATGTGTGTGCAGTTTTTTAACTTCTACATCGGCAGAGACAACAGTGATGTCAGTCTTACATTTTTGGTAGGAGATGACATACCCATAATGGTAAATATCTTGTTAATATCTCATTTCGTTAATATGTAAATAAATGTTTTTCAATTAAATAGTTACAGGCAACAGATTCAACAATAAATAATGCCATAGAAAATGGCTGGGAGCTTTTTATCATGACACACAACTACTTTACAGTGTGGACTGGGTGTTTTGTGTCATGACACCTACACAACCACTTAACAATGTGGACTGGGAGGTTTTTATCGTGACACCTACACGACCACTTAACAATGTGGACTGGGAGGTTTTTATCGTGACACCTACACGACCACTTAACAATGTGGACTGGGAGGTTTTTATCGTGACACCTACACGACCACTTAACAATGTGGACTGGGAGGTTTTTATCGTGACACCTACACGACCACTTAACAATGTGGACTGGGAGGTTTTTATCGTGACACCTACACGACCACTTAACAATGTGGACTGGGAGGTTTTTATCGTGACACCTACACGACCACTTAACAATGTGGACTGGGAGGTTTTTATCGTGACACCTACACGACCACTTAACAATGTGGACTGGGAGGTTTTTATCGTGACACCTACACGACCACTTAACAATGTGGACTGGGAGGTTTTTATCGTGACACCTACACGACCACTTAACAATGTGGACTGGGAGGTTTTTATCGTGACACCTACACGACCACTTAACAATGTGAACTGGGTGCTTTTTATCGTGACACTTACACGACCACTTTACAGTGTGGACTGGGAGGTTTTTATCGTGACACCTACACGACCATTTTACAGTGTGGACTGGGTGCTTTTTATCGTGACAACTACACAGTCACTTTACAGTGTGGACTGGGTGCTTTTTATCGTGACAACTACACAATCACTTTACAGTGTGGACTGGAAGGTTTTTATCATGACATCTACATGACCACTTTACAGTGTGGACTGGGTGCCTTTTATTGTAACACCTACATGAAATGTAAAATAAAATAAAAGGAAGTTTTAAATAAAAAAGAAAAGAAAACCTTTCTCCAAATGGATGCTAATCTTTGTTTCCTTATTTTCAGTCTTTGAATGCCAACAGCAGTTTTCCAAACGCCACTTTTTGTACACCAACCAAACTTCTATTTGTTGAACTACGGCAAAAGATCACATTTACCAAGCATATAAGAGATTACAATTTTGTGTTTCTTGTCACATCTGAGCCCCCTGAGAGTAAGTTTTGTTTTGTCATTCTTTCTTTTTATCCTCTCTAGTTCCATCTTTGTCTTTATGTCTAAACCAAACACCATTATTATTTATTACATTTTGTCTATCTTAGCTTTGTATTTTAATGAGAATTGTGCTGAAACAATTGTAAAGAATTAAATGGTTTAAGAAGTTCATCTGTCATCTTAACCTTTTAGCATTTACATTACTCTATATTTACTATTGTATTTTCGTGGTAAAGGCTTTATCTCACATATTAATCTCACATAATATCGAATCTACGAGATATTGATATTATTTATTTTGAGAACAATACCTTAACACCAGTACGAGTGGCTGGTTACAGTTGGTTTGAACAAAAAGAGGTGAGAGAATTCTGGTCTGATATGGCTGGTTTAAATGCTAAAAGGTTAACTTGTTATATATATATATATATATATATATAAGTGGTTACACAACAGTTAGTTCACCATACCGAGGATCCGCTAAGGTGAAACAATTGTTCTCGGTTTGGTGAACTAACTGTTGTGTAACCACTTCTACCTAACTCGTCCCATGGACTGAGTGCTCTACCACTACGGATATTACCTTCCAGTGTTCTACCACTATATATATATGTATAATTCTTCTATTAACACTTTCTTAATTGTGTATCATTTCAGATGGAGTCCAGAGAAGCTGGAGTACACCGACATTACTGTCAATAAACCTTATTACTGTTTTAAACATTTATCTAAATGTTTATTAGGAAAGAGTTAGGGGTTAACTCTTGTCCAAATTATCTCAAGGAAGCAATAAAAAGACCCCCCCCCCCCCCACACTGTCTCTTGTCTATTTTCTGTCTCCGATAAAATCATTATGATATCTTTCAGCATTGATTTTGTTTTTATTGGCAATGTTTTTGTAGGATATTAGCTTCTTTGTTGTTGTTGACATTATTTTTGTTACTGAGTGGTTGGTTCCTTAGGATGATGCTCTACCGATTCTGCCTGAGGCTCATTAGTCCGGTGCTTATCTCAGTTAGCAAGGCATTAAATGACCGAGAGTACAAGACTCCCTCCTGGACAGGACGCCAGTTCATCGCAGGGTTAAACCCCAAGATACTGCTGGTACTCATGTTCAGCTGAGTATACTAGAACAATGTGAAATGAAGTGTTTTACTGAAGAACACAACACACAACCCAGCCCAGTAATTGAACCCACGACATAATGATTGTAAGTCTAACATCTTAACCACTTGCCACTACCTTGGCTGCCTCTGAAATATTAAACAACAGAAATGAACTTTTGGATTTAAATCTAAACACTGTCCCCTAACTACATTCTTTCTTGGTGTTATCATCGTCCCCCTAAATATTTTTCAAATGCCTGAAATAGTAAATAATAAATAAATCAAAGTTTAAATTAAATTTGGACTCTATAGGGTATGGTGGGGTGAGAGAGGAACCGTGTCAGTAAGTCAGTACCATGACTGTTTTGCACGTAACCCCTAAAATTATCTCTTGGCTTATGAGAAGGGAGATAATATGTCAATAATTCCATCTATTGTCAACAGAGGACACAGGGTTATACAAATAAAACGTGTCTTGTTCAGAAATGGCAGCATTTTGTGGGGAATTTCACCTTTCAGCTTGTTCAGGTGAAGATTACATATAGGGCAACAATACACACACACACACACATATAAGGAGGGGGGGAATATTTTTTGTATACATATATACACCACATACACATACGCACTTGCATTTCTATATATATCCTTACACATATGTAAATATATTAAGATGTGTGTGTATACACAAAAGATTATGTGTATGTATAATCATACATATTAATGACTACTGAAATAGATATAGATTTGTGACAGCACTGAAATACAGGTAGATGTTTAAATATAATTAAGGTGATCACCTAACTTTTCCTCATAAAGGTAATTGTCTTTTCAGTGATTTGTCACGATTTCAGTTGGTAAGACCCCAGTGAAAGGACTGCAGAAAGCCATAACTTCATCAGACACTGATATCTTTAGCAATCGGAATGTCTTTAACAACGATTCTCTTCACAGCTTTGCTTGGTACTTGGCAGACAAGGTCTGCAGCTTCTCTTGGAGCAAACGACATTGGTAAGATAATCAAAGGTATAGATTTGAGAGATTCCACAAAACCATTTCTGAAGAAGTTACAATTTTTACCAGTGAGGGCGCAGCCAAACTGTTCTTGTAGCCGGGAAATTGAAGATATCCAAGACCAACTCAAATATGAAGTGTCACAACGGATTGAAATGCTAGGAACCATTGAGCTGTTTATAAGTGAAATATTTAACCTGAAGACTCTTGTTAACTCCAAGGTGATTTCTCCACCACTTGGTAAGTAATTTAACTTTGTTGTAGTTGTTATTGTTGTTTAGGTCCCCAGGCTTGTGATCAAATGATGTGATCATCCTGTAAGGTGGTCGTGCGGGTGCACTGATATTTCAAAGTAAAGATTTTGGGAAAAGTTTGTGAGAACAGGACATTTTGTTTTTCTGTGTTCATCATTTGAAAAGAAAGTCTTTACCTTGAAATATTATAATGAAATATATTGGCCAAAGACATTATTTAGTTTTGTTTTGTCATCCTTTTTACCCCAGCACCATGTTAATATTTCTATCTTCACTGTACCAGCTTTCTCGGCCCTCTCTTTATTATTTATGACATATCTCACAATATTACATATCTTTATTATTTATTACATATCTCACAATACTATATTGATTTATTGAAGACATTTTACCAGCTTTCTAAATACTTTCTCTTTTCACCACAAGATTAATCTTATTCTGAAATTTGTTTTAATGAAGTTTTCTACACTAAAAAACAAATATAAGTAATTTTTTTTTCTCTCATAAACATGAGAAATATCTTTGAGAATATTTTTTAAATCATTTTTTTTATTAAACATAGAAATTATGTTTAAATAGTTCCATATCTATTTTGTAAATATTACAAATATTATTTAAGTTCACACTTAATTTGATTGTACCATCCATTAATATATGTATATATATAAACACACATACACACACACACATATATATATATATATATATAATGGCAAAGGTGGTGAGAACTGATTTTAAATCACTAAAGCTCTGAGGGGATGACAAAGGGCCGCAACAAGTGGAGAGATGCTTCCCAGGAAAAGACCCATCCAATCCAAGCATGGCAATGGTGATGATAATTGAACATTTTAAAACTAATGGTTCCATATAAAATGACAGCAAGATTCAAGATGGTTTCTCCTTACAACCAATCCGAGATGTTAGATCTGCAATAAAGTTAGGGGTTTATTTATATTTCAATAACTACAGATGTTCTTTTTTTTCTGTAATTCCAGAACCTAAAACAATCCAGGCAACAGAAGCAGCTCTAGATTTCGAGGAAATAGCCTTCTGCAGTCGACTCAGTCATCATTTGACAAACTTGAAACCAGATCAGATTGTAGTTTTTGACCAACTTCTCACAAACATTGGAAACGCTTATGATCACAAAACAGGAATTTTCAATTGTCCCATATCAGGAACCTACCAATTCTTTGTGAAAATCTTGTCAGGTTTCAATGACAAAGTAGAAACGGCCCTTATAGTGAACACCATCGAGGTAACCCGGCTATATTCCGGGGCCCAACATGCCCATGGTTCCAGCACTGCACCTGTTGTCATCTTGTTAGAGAAAGGGGATGATGTGTTTGTAAAAGCTCTCTATCAGAAATCCAGTCATGTTCATGGCGTTTACAGTACATTTAGTGGTTATCTTCTCAGACCCATTTAAACCACATCTTGTTTGTTTTCTGTTTTAACTTGTCTAGATTAGATCCAGGTCCACATCAGAGTTCACCTCCATCAAAATCATATTTAACCCTTTAGCATTTATATTACTCTATATATACTATTATATTTTCACAGTAAAGTCTTACCTCACATAATATCGAATCTATGAGATTTTGATATTATTTAGTTTGAGAACAATACCATAACATAAGTATGAGCAGCTGGTTACAGCTGGTTTGAACAGGAAGAGGTGAGAGAATTCTGGCTGGATACGGCTGGTTTAAATTAATAATTAAATAATAATATTAGTCCCCTTATATTGAGATATTCACTGCAGAGCAAAAAGGTGAGTCTTCGTCTAGCTAAACTTACAATGAAGTTTCAATCCTTGGATAGAACATTTCATTTTTCTTATGCTGTTGCTAACAATGGTTCTAATTTAGGAACAAGGCCAACAGTGTATTACTGGTACTTTATTTTATTGACCCCGTAAGGATGAAAGGCAAAGCTAACCTCAGTAGGATTTGAACTCTGAAAGTAAAGGGCCGTAACTATATGCCACAAAGCACTGTCTGATGCTCTACCAATACTGCCAAGCCATCGCCCTTATGCTGTTAATAATGCCCATACAAAAGATCTCCATTCCTGTAACATAGGGCTTGGTACTTTATCTAAAGGAAACCTATAGTTTTCAGTTTAGTTATTTCTAGATTATCAACTTCTCTCCTTTCATTTCTGCCACATTTTAGACGTTTAGTTCCTAATTAAATAAACCTACAATACATTACATGGTGGAATGAATCGGTTTGATCCAACCATCTTGTTTTGGGTCTCCTGTCAGTTTTGCCTGTAAAATCTGTCATTTAACTAACCAACACTGACATCATGTTAAATTAAATTATTCACTCACTGAAAACAAGATATATGGTTGGAATAAGATTAGTAAAGACAGTTCTACCAGCAAATATAGTCTTGATAATAATTATATGAGACTAGTACATATTTACTATGATTTAACTGGTGATACTAGAAGCTGTGGACTTAAAATAAGCAGATATTTCATACCAACTAAGCTTTAACTGATATATAATAAATAACAAAGAGAGTTTTGAGAAAGCTGGTACAATGTAGATAGAAATATAAAGATAGTACTGGGGTAAAAAGATGAAAAAAATCAAACAAAATAATGTCTTTAGATAATATACTTCATGATCAATGAAGAAAAACAATTTCCTGTTCTCACACACAACATAAAAATTTGAATTTATCATTTGAAATGAGGATTTTTACCTTGAAATATTATAATGAAATGTATTTGGTAAAATCATTATTTTGTACCAGCTTTAAAACTATATTGTACCAGCCTTTCCAGCACTCTCTTTATTACATATCTCACAATAATACATATAATAATTACAAGTCTTAGATATAACAATGTCAATTTTTTCAGGGAATACTGAATATTTTCAACATTTACCTCATTAAACAGTTTTGGGATTATTAAAAAATTTAATAAAATTTTTTCAAATTTGCATCAATTTCTTTTTTATCGCTTTCTTTTAAAACCAGACCCTCCATCCCGCCAAACGCTGTTGCAATTCAGTATGAGAAGGGACAGTCAATCATATCAACAGCAATACTTAACTGGTTCTTTATTTTGTAGACCCCCTTTTCTCCCAGAAAGATGAAAGGCAAAATTGACTTTAGTGGGATTTGAACTCACAAAACAAAGAACTGGAACATTAAATCATTAAATTCTGAATAATTACAAAGGGAATTATTTATTAGATTCATAGAATTTTCAATCAAGATTTCTCCATGTTAGTGTTTTTCTCTAACATGTTTTGTAAAGTTTGAGAATGTCTTAAGGAATTAACTTAGGTGGAATCAAAATAAGAAGGAGGAATTGCTATATCCAATTATATTAAATCTGGTGTTTGAAGGCTGTTTTCTTTTCCTTGTGGTAGTCAAATATTTTAGGGGTCATTGTTAATGTTAGCTGCAAGACTGTCACCCAAAATTGTGTCATGGTCAAATCTTTTAGGCTTCTTTGTTAATGTTAGCTGTAACACTATCACCTGAAAAGATTTCAACCCAGTAGCCATCGGGGTCCAGGATAAAAGCAATTCCTTTAATTTTTCCTGGAGTTGAAAAGAAAAAAGATATAGTCAGTAATTTGGATGGTTAACAACTAGTTATGAATAAGGGAGAGGATGGAAATAAAATGGATGAAATACAAGTAAAGAATTGTTTCATATGATATTTTAACAATTCTACCACTCCATTGGACCAGTACTTAATGGCAATATGTCTGTGTATAGATATGTGTGTGTGTGTGTATGTGTTTTTTATATAGATATGTGTGTGTGTGTGTGTGTATGTATATAGATATGTGTGTGTAAGACAATGATCTCACCTGCGTTAAGTTTCAGTTTAAAAGGCACACCTAACTCTTCAAACCTTTTACAGGCAGCGTCAACATCTGGGACACAAACACCAATATGTCCTAAAGAGAGGAAAACAAGGTAAGATTATATGATGGGAAGAAAGTCAGACAAGTTAGCTCTCTCTTTAGACCATCAAGTGATGTTATTTGTAAGATTAAGATTAATTAGGCTATTAATTTCTGGTTTACCCAATCCTTTCTCCCCAAAATGTTATCCCTCTGGTATTCCTCCAATGTTTTTCATGCAGGTGTTCAAGCAGAACATCAACTGTATAAATCTCAGTCTTGGAGGACCTAGAAACCTTCTAAGTCATATAAATAATAATATTCCTTCTGCAGTCTCTCTCTCATTTCACTAGATAAATCAGTAAATTAAATGAATATAGAAAAAACGACAGATAGAAAGAAGAGAGACAGAAGATTTATTAGTTTGTAGAACCATACAAAATGAATTAATGAAAACTCACCAAATCCTTGTGGACTGCTGTTACCATTATGGTACTGGACACTATCATCAGACTCAGAGCCCCAGTTACTGCAATAATATAGAAATATATTTCATTAGACACTCAACAATTTCATAGTCAAACACCAGTCTGGTCTGATCCAGTATAACCACCGTTAAACATCCATTTTTCCACGCTAGCACGGCTAATCTAGTCCTATCCAATCCAATCAAATCAAATCCGTGATTAAAGAAAAAGTAGTCAGCAGTCCTCAAAACAATATGATTACACACTACCTGTGTTCAGTGGAAATATAACTGATTGTGTCAGTGGTGGTCTTACTAGTGGAAATATAACTTACTGTGTCAGTGGTGGTCTTACTAGTGGAAATATAACTGACTGTGTCAGTGGTGGTCTTACTAGTGGAAATATAACTGACTGTGTCAGTGGTGGTCTTACTAGTGGAAATATAGCTTACTGTGTCAATGGTGGTCTTACTAGTGGAAATATAGCTTACTGTGTCAATGGTGGTCTTACTAGTGGAAATATAACTGACTGTGTCAGTGGTGGTCTTACTAGTGGAAATATAACTGACTGTGTCAGTGGTGGTCTTACTAGTGGAAATATAACTGACTGTGTCAGTGGTGGTCTTACTAGTGGAAATATAGCTTACTGTGTCAATGGTGGTCTTACTAGTGGAAATATAGCTTACTGTGTCAATGGTGGTCTTACTACTGGAAATATAGCTTACTGTGTCAGTGGTGGTCTTACTACTGGAAATATAGCTTACTGTGTCAATGGTGGTCTTACGAGTGGAAATATAACTTACTGTGTCAGTGGTGGTCTTACTAGTGGAAATATAACTGACTGTGTCAATGGTGGTCTTACTAGTGGAAATATAACTGACTGTGTCAATGGTGGTCTTACTAGTGGAAATATAACAGACTGTGTCAATGGTGGTCTTACTAGTGGAAATATAGCTTACTGTGTCAATGGTGGTCTTACTAGTGGAAATATAACTGACTGTGTCAATGGTGGTCTTACTAGTGGAAATATAGCTTACTGTGTCAATGGTGGTCTTACTAGTGGAAATATAACTGACTGTGTCAATGGTGGTCTTACTAGTGGAAATATAGCTTACTGTGTCAATGGTGGTCTTACTAGTGGAAATATAACTTACTGTGTCAGTGGTGGTCTTACTAGTGGAAATATAGCTTACTGTGTCAGTGGTGGTCTTACTACTGGAAATATAGCTTACTGTGTCAATGGTGGTCTTACTAGTGGAAATATAGCTTACTGTGTCAGTGGTGGTCTTACTAGTGGAAATATAGCTTACTGTGTCAATGGTGGTCTTACTAGTGGAAATATAGCTTACTGTGTCAATGGTGGTCTTACTAGTGGAAATATAGCTTACTGTGTCAGTGGTGGTCTTACTAGTGGAAATATAACTTACTGTGTCAGTGGTGGTCTTACTAGTGGAAATATAGCTTACTGTGTCAATGGTGGTCTTACTAGTGGAAATATAACTTACTGTGTCAGTGGTGGTCTTACTAGTGGAAATATAACTTACTGTGTCAGTGGTGGTCTTACTAGTGGAAATATAACTTACTGTGTCAGTGGTGGTCTTACTAGTGGAAATATAACTTACTGTGTCAGTGGTGGTCTTACTAGTGGAAATATAACTTACTGTGTCAGTGGTGGTCTTACTACTGGAAATATAGCTTACTGTGTCAGTGGTGGTCTTACTAGTGGAAATATAACTTACTGTGTCAATGGTGGTCTTACTAGTGGAAATATAACTTACTGTGTCAGTGGTGGTCTTACGAGTGGAAATAACTTACTGTGTCAGTTCAATGGTGGTCTTACTCGTCATGCACCATTTAAACCGCTCAATCTCATCGTTTGGAATCTCATTTTCATTAGCATATCCCATGAAAAATAAGGTGAACTTCAATGAAGGGTAGTCAAACCGATGAAGAAGTCTGTAAAGATATATTAATAAACTGTGAGTGAATATAAAATTACAGATGAGAAAATAATATTCACAAACATGGTTTCACAAGGAAGATAGCCGTATTTTCTGTATATCTTTCCCTGCAAGAAGGCAAATGGCACACACACACACATATATATATATAAAGTATAAGAGAGTAGTGCATCATGTTACTCATGTTAACATTAAATATGTTGTTAAACTGAAAATATAATGTCAGTTACCTCATTCCCAAGACTTTAGAGTAAAATGTCAGAGAGGCCTTTGGGTCTTTCACTCGATACATAGTTTGTTGATAGAAGAAATCCTGGAAGAGATATTAGTATAACAATAACTTCTTAATGGTGAAACAGAACAGATAGAGCGTTGTGTGGTTTATGTGTTTAATGTTAAGCAGGGAAAACATGTTAAATAACGATGTTGATTGTCCAACATTGGTCAATAGAAAAGATCCAACCCTCTTGTATGACAACACTCAACCATACATCTCGCAACTTTTGCTGGCAGGGAAAGTGGCGCTACAATGCTATTAGCTGTCAGCCGATGAAAGCAAAACATCGTTTATTTCCGTATTACTACCACACGTGAGTGGAGTTACTTAAATGAAAATATAAGTGGCCCTTAAAAGGGCCAAATTAGAATATACCGCTGCGTTTTTACAGTTTTACTAGTTACACATACACACACACACATATATATATATACACACGGTGTCCCCTCCAAAATATATACACACTTTGATTACTTTGCTGTTGAAGTGTGTATACATTTTTGGGACACTGTGTTTGTAGATATATATATATATATATATATATGTACAGCCACCGGAAATAACATCTGTGAAATATACAGCGCCATCTACCTGTTAGCTAGCTACCTCAACGTGAAACAAAAGAACCCTTAAAAGCTACCAGAATAAACGCCTACACAGCGACTAAACATCAAACGATTATTTCTGTATAAATAGAGTGGTTCCAAACACTTCGCCAGTCGACATTTGGCAGAGTCAACTCGCGTATCGTTGTTCCTCGCCTCTGCCACGCTTTGTCACTCACACACGCCTTGTACCTCGTATCGTCGCTTCAGGTGAAAATAAATAGCTGATCGAATTTACATCTCGCCTTGCTTCGTCCTTTCAACTTGTGCTTTCGTCTGTCCATCCTCAACAGTTCTTTTAAGGGCTATATGCGACAACAGTCCCTTTAAGGGCTATATGCGACAACAGTCCCTTTAAGGGCTATCTTCAGATCTGATCAGACCGTATGCGATAACAGGCCTTCTAAGGGTTATTCTCGGATCTGATCAGAAGTAGTGACCAGACTGACTAACCACGTCGCAACAATTGGTGACCCGAGCGCGCAACCAGACAGCACCTAAGACGTGTCACAAACGACAGAGGCCGAGATTTCAGAGCTGCGGGCTATGATCAGAGAGTGGGCTGGTCAAATTAAAGCCCTCTCGAATCAAGTAGAGAACTTGACCTTTCAAACACACCGGCGACGCAGCAACAGTCGATCCAGGCCTTTTCACAGTCGAAGATCCAGTAGTCCCAGTCAAAATCGTGTGTCTGGCAACCTCTGCTGGTATCCCAGAAATTTCGGCGCACAGGCATCTAAGTGCAAAGCCCCGTGCTCTTTCCGGAATACCACCCAGGGCCTAGCGACGACGTTCACCCCTGGTACTGAAAAGAAAAGTCGTCTATTCTTTATTAACGACCAGGCGACAGGCATCCGTTACCTCGTGGATACAGGAGCCCAGGTTAGTGTTATTCCTGTTTCACTAATCTCGGGCAAAAGACACCCAACACCGTCCTTTCTGCAGGCAGTGAACCGATCGTCAATTCCGACTTTCGGGGAAAAATCCCTGACCCTCAATTTAGGCCTGAGGTGGCATTTTCAATGGGTGTTCGTCGTGGCAGACCTGCCGACCCCTATCCTAGGAGCCGATTTTCTCCACCACTTCAACCTTCTGGTGGATATGAAGAACCGGAGGATTATTGACACCACCACAAACCTCACTGTGAGAGGTATATTTACCACGCAATCCACAGTGAGCCCTGTAATTTGCCAGTCAGAGCCTTCGCGGTACAATGGCATTCTCCAGAAATACCCAGACATCACTCGCCCGGTATTTAAGGATGGTCCTATTAAGCATAGTGTCACGCACCACATCGAGACAAGAGGACCACCCACAGCTGCCCGACCAAGGAGACTGCCTCCAGACCGATTGAGAATCGCCAAGCAGGAGTTCCAACACATGCTGGACCTCGGAATCATTCGCCCTTCCTCCAGCAACTGGTCTGCACCTCTACACCTTGTTCCAAAAAAAATCGAGAATGATTGGCGACCATGTGGGGATTATCGTGCACTTAACAATTCTACAGTGCCCGATAATTACCCTGTACCTCACCGGCACGATTTTTCTGCCTCTCTGCAAGGCGCACGCATCTTTTCCAAGGTAGATTTGGTGCGTGCATATAACCAGATACCTATGGAGCCTGCAGACATTCCGAAGACCGCAATCACAACACCGTTCGGTTTATTCGAATTCCTGCGAATGCCGTTCGGTCTGCGCAACGCTGCACACACTTTTCAGCGGTTTATTGACACCGTGTTACGCGATCTACCCTTCGTATACGCGTATATTGACGACGTGCTGGTAGCAAGTACTTCCGAGCAGGAACACGAGAAGCACTTAGATCTCCTTTTCCAACGACGTTTAGTTGAGTACGGTATCATCATCATCAACCCCATCAAGTGCCTTCTCGGCGTCCCTTCACTGTCCTTTCTCGGGCACATCATCGATAAAGACGGCATTCGTCCACTTCCCGAGAAAGTAGAAGCTATCCGCAGTTTTCCCGCACCTATGAATTTTTATAGGCGGTTTATCCCTCATTGTTCCGACGCAGCCAGACTCCTCACGGGCCTTCTTCGCAACTGGACTCGCAAAAACGAAGACATCACTCTAAACGAGGAAGAATTAACATCTTTTAACCGCCTGAAGGAAATGTTGGCAAACGCTTCCATGCTCGTTTCCCCCAGGTCTGGCGCTCCTCTTTCGCTGCTAGTGGACGCATCAGACACGGGGGTTGGAGGCGTTCTACAACATGTCGACGGCGTGTGGCAACCCTTATCCTTCTTTTCTAAGCGGTTGCAACCGGCAGAAACGAAATACAGTACCTTTGGCCGCGAACTCTTGGCAACCTATCTTTCGGTTAAGCATTTTCGGCACATGTTCGAAGGATCAGATTTCGTGATCTACACGGACCATAAACCATTAATTTATGCGTTCCGTACCAAACCAGATCGACATTCACCGAGAGAACTCCGACACCTAGATTTTGTCTCCCAATACTCAACTGATATTCGGCATATCAAGGGATCAGACAACGTAGCAGCCGATGCCCTGTCCCGAATCCAGCTGAACGCAATACATGTGCATTCAGGCATCGACCTTCAACAGATCGCAGCTGAGTCGCCAACAATGACAAGTACTTCGTTGTCAGTGGCCCAACTCACCCAAATGGCTCGAACGCCATTTGATGGGGGATGGGGGATAGTTTTCTCATTAATCAGAGTGTATTTCATTAGAAATATGGCCACGAAAGTGTTGCAGAATTGAGATGTTTCGCTAGGGACAGCCAGATTTGCTGCTTGCTATAGAGACGTTATAGCAAAGAACAGACTTGCTTTTTGCTATAGAGAGACTGCACAAAGACGAAGTTCATAGCAATAAAAATTCTATTATTTTACATATTACAGTTTATTATTAAACTCGTAGAAGCAGTGGCTGGAGGATGAGACGAGCCTGAACAAACTTCTCTTCTTTTGCAGATAGTGTTCTGTGCAAACATCGACCAATACATTTCGTCTCATTTCGAGTAAGCCTTAGCCGTTAATAACCTCTTTAAAAAATATATATTAAAGTTATGCTATTGTTGTTTATACTTAACAAACTTATATTCTACGAAGTCCCAGATGTATCTATCCCATCATATCATTTCATGGGTTTATTTAGGACTACATCTAATGTGTATTTTACTTTTTTAAGACGTGAGGGTGTAATTTCTAGTAGGTTGATCGACCACATAGAGGCTTGTTTTGTGTGTCTGTGCTTGTGACGATGTATGTGTGTGTGTGTCTGCATATATGTATATTTTATGATCATTATGAGCTGCAGCAAGCTGCCAACTCAAACATTGCCCCCATAACTAATGTGAACAAACGATATATTTAATATTATGGGCAGGAGATAAAAATATGTAGTAACAACTTACTTTAGTAGCTGGGTCAGGCTGGTGTAGTGCTGCCTTGACATCTTCGTCCAACAGAGCTGCCATGCTGATACTATTGGGTTAAGAACAAAACTCTGGTTTCACGTTAAAATTGTGAAGATATGGCACGACAAGGGCAAATAACTCTATTATCTTTTACTGACATCAGCTTACACAACTTCAATTTGTGTTGGATCATAATGTTGTGGGTTCGTATTCCTGGGCTGAGTTGCGTGTTGTGTTCTTGAGCAAAACACTGTTACATTCCTCCAGTATACTCAGCTGAAAAAAAAAAAAAATTTCCTGCAATATCTGTGCGTTTCACCCTGCGATGGATTGACGTCCTGTCCAGGGGGAAGTCATGTACTCTTAGTCGCTTCACGCCACTGAAACTGGGATAAACAGCAGCCTTCCCACATTGTTTATTTTGTAATTTGGAATAAACTATTTTATTTTGGAACTTGTTCACATTTCCAAACTATTTTCACATTTTGCTTAAATTGTTTTCTCTAATTCTATTTTTTTTTTCCATTCGATATAGATTAAAACAAAAACGTGTATTAAAATATCACCAGTTGTATAAAACTTGGTTTAATTGCCTTGCTTGGGGCGAGTAAGAACGTTAAGGATGGCATATCTAGTTGAGTGTTCATCTGAAGTCCTCTGTCATATTTACTGGAGGAGCTGTAGTTAAGTGTCACTATCATTATAATGTTAAAATGGAGGGAGGCATGAAACTACTTTTATTCCTTCCATCGTAAATTTATCAGAAATAATTCTTAGAATATATTACAACGAAGTTAGGGTTTCCACATGTTTGTAAATATTACTATTTGATTCCAATTATGTATTGAAAAAAATATTGTAAGTTTATTTATCTTTGTTTATCAAATAAAATAAACAACACCTGTCTAACTATTACTTAATGCTATCTCGTTACCAAGTAAATATTTTGGTATTTTATTCCATAATTCTCTTACTAAACATTCCTTAATTCCACCAACGATTTCTTCTATTTACAGTTAGGTTATGGACAGTAAAAATACATTTTTTTCTTATTTTCAGTCGAAATATGGAGTAAACTTATAAAATAGGTGCCACCCTCCCCCAATTTTACTAGTCACGTATTCTATGTATTCACAGTGATATATAGGATGATGTGCTCAAGCGTAGAGATGCTATAAAATTGTCTGAAGACCCTTAATAGACGGCAAAAGAAGTTGCCGTCTGAAACCCCATATCTTCACAACCCTAACTGGTATCTGGAATATTTAGTGTTCAATTCCTCATAGCGACTAATGGCAACTTCTTTTGCCGTCTTTTATCAGCTATATATATATGAAGAAATCAGTTGAGGGGAGGATGATGGAACATCTTTCTGTATTGATAGAAACTTTCGTAAACCAATTAAATAATTTAATGTAATTTAATCCTGGTTATTAGATTCTTGTTTGTATATATCGATGTTGTATTATTGTAGCTTCTGGTCCCCTTATTATTGGTGTCACATTTTTATATATACATACACACACACATATTTATATAGCAAAGGTAAAACTATATATACAAAGCTCATATGTATGTAGATAATTATATACACTAGTATACATTTGCCAAGTAGTTTCAGAATTAACTCAATGTGTTTATATATTATTGGTCTGAAGAAAAAGGAGATTTTTTAGGGAGAAAAAGTTGGAAAGGCAGATAAACACAGCAATAAATGTATTCCATCTATTTTGTTAGGTCCATGATGGAGGTCAGTTTTGTTAGTTTAATTCGACAATTGTGTGAACATCAAGTTGAGACAGTCTTCAAAGAATTGGATTATTCTTTCCAACCCCAACGACTGCAAGGTGATCGCAACCAACTTGTGAAACAGTTAAAGATTAAAGCTTACAATGCTTTGTTTGGTAGCCTCAAGCAACAGGCAAGGTAAATTCCATTTTCCCTTCCTTATTCTTAACTCTTTTTTTTCTCTGAACTCACCTTCATTATTGGCCCTTAACTTGTGATAGAGTTGTAGTCGTGCCGTTGTGACATTACGGCATGTTTTGGGCATTTTAAATCTATACCCACTCTACATCTCCCCATGTATCGAGTACTCACATGATTAGTGGTCTTCTATGTCTCATCACTGCAGACTCTCTTTCTCTCTCTCTCTCTCTATATATATATGACTATCTTTGATATTATTACAGGCATAAAACTGGGTCAAGCAAAGCTGGCATCAACCAGCAATTGGTGGATTTACTGTCTTATACGGTGGTTCTTTCACAACAGAACAGACATGAAGAAAGCCAACAGTTACAGCTTCTTGTAGAGAAGTTACAGAAACTGGAGTCAGGTAAAATCAGAATATTTTAATACAATTTTCCAAATATTACAAACAAGAGGAATTCATTTTCTCTCATTTAGTTGCATTTCATCTTCATTGAGGAGAAATCCTATATTATTATTATTATTATTTTATGGGGTCGATAAAATAAAGTACCAGTAATACACTGGGGTAATTGATGGACTTGTGCCAAAAGTAGAAACAATTATTATTATTAACGGTGGTGGATTGGCAGTATCGGTAGAGGGTCTGACGCCATGCTTTGCAGCAAAGAGTTACGGCCCTTTATGGTCTGAGTTCAAATCCCGCTGAGGTTAACTTTGCCTTTCATCCTTACGAGGTCGAGAAAATAAAGTACCAGTAATACACTGGGATAATTGCTGGCCTTGTGCCAAAAGTAGAAACAATTATTATTAATATTATCAGGGCTGTGGATCGGCAGTATCAGTAGATACTGGAGGTCTGTCCTCTGCCAAGGCCAGAATTTTTTGGCATTTTTGTAGCGGTAGTTGTTTCATGAGGAGAGGTTGCTAGCCTCCTTGCCAGATCTTCCTCCCTTCTAATCTGGGTTTGTGACTGACCATTAAAACAGGTTTAATAGATGGATCATTTTGCTAATGAAAACTTTTTATTGTGATCTTCTAGATAATTTGGAAGCTTGTATAAGATTTTTGATGCAGTTAGCAGACACAGGCAAACAGAAAAAGAGACTTTTAGGATATCAAAGCAAAGTTTACCAACAGAGAAAAGTAAGTTTCATTAAGATTCTCTATGTTGTATCATCATCATCATCATTTTATGTCCATTGTTCTACCAATTCTTTTATTATTTTAGAATACTATACCAAAAATGGTTGGCTTTGATTATTTCAAAGCTACCCAGAAATTCTCTACAGAAAATGCTGCTTTCATGTACTATCCCGAATTTCCCAGGTACAGTATACTTTCTGATCCTTTTTATCAATATATAATGTTATTAGCTCTTACCTCTTCTGTTAACTGTTAACTTATCTGGGATGGTGGTGGGGCTCAGAGCTCCCTATCTTGTCTAGATAGAGTTTTAGAGTCACTTGTGTAATCTTGTTGGAGATGATCTATTCTTATCTCTCCAGTCACTCTCTCACAGATGTGACATCACAAACCTGGTATTTCTCATCTCTTCAGTCACTCTCTCACAGATGTGACGTCACAAACCTGGTATTTCTCATCTCTTCAGTCACTCTCTCACAGATGTGACGTCACAAACCTGGTATTTCTCATCTCTTCAGTCACTCTCTCACAGATGTGACGTCACAAACCTGGTATTTCTTATCTCTCCAGTCACTCTCTCACAGATGTGACGTCACAAACCTGGTATTTCTCATCTCTTCAGTCACTCTCTCACAGATGTGACGTCACAAACCTGGTATTTCTTATCTCTTCAGTCACTCTCCCACAGATGTGACGTCACAAACCTGGTATTTCTCATCTCTTCAGTCACTCTCTCACAGATGTGACGTCACAAACCTGGTATTTCTCATCTCTTCAGTCACTCTCTCACAGATGTGACGTCACAAACCTGGTATTTCTCATCTCTCCAGTCACTCTCTCACAGATGTGACGTCACAAACCTGGTATTTCTCATCTCTTCAGTCACTCTCTCACAGATGTGACGTCACAAACCTGGTATTTCTCATCTCTTCAGTCACTCTCTCACAGATGTGACGTCACAAACCTGGTATTTCTCATCTCTTCAGTCACTCTCTCACAGATGTGACGTCACAAACCTGGTATTTCTCATCTCTCCAGTCACTCTCTCACAGATGTGACGTCACAAACCTGGTATTTCTCGTCTCTCCAGTCACTCTCCCACAGATGTGACGTCACAAACCTGGTATTTCTCATCTCTTCAGTCACTCTCCCACAGATGTGATGTCACAAACCTGGTATTTCTCATCTCTTCAGTCACTCTCTCACAGATGTGACGTCACAAACCTGGTATTTCTCATCTCTCCAGTCACTCTCTCACAGATGTGACGTCACAAACCTGGTATTTCTCATCTCTTCAGTCACTCTCTCACAGATGTGACGTCACAAACCTGGTATTTCTCATCTCTCCAGTCACTCTCTCACAGATGTGACGTCACAAACCTGGTATTTCTCATCTCTCCAGTCACTCTCTCACAGATGTGACGTCACAAACCTGGTATTTCTCATCTCTTCAGTCACTCTCCCACAGATGTGATGTCACAAACCTGGTATTTCTTATCTCTTCAGTCACTCTCCCACAGATGTGATGTCACAAACCTGGTATTTCTCTATCAATAATTCCATGGGATAACTCTTATGACCCCCTTTTCTAGTGCCTAAAACCCAGACTTTCTCCTCTAAAACCAGTCTCACTAAGTTCTTTGAAGCAAACCATTCACATTTTCTTTGTATTCCTAATGTCAGACACAAGTTTCACAGAAACAGTTTCCTTCCTAAAACCACATCTCTATGGAACTAACAGCCTAGGGATTGCTCTCCTTGAAGCTACAACATTGACCTTTTTAAAGAAAAGTATCAGTAAGCCCCTCTCCTTGTCCTGCCAGTTCAGTCATCATTTTCGTGCTTTAAAACCTTACCGGGTGACCTTTAATAAAAAAAAATTCAAAACAAATTCCAGATAGTGTAAATTTATTGTTTTTTCAAGTCTGATACTTATTTTATCAGTCTATTTTTGTCAGACTGCTAAGTTGTAAGACTTAAACAAACAGTAAGTGTAAATGCAGACATGCACACATACATTTTAAAATGTTTCTGTTTATTTTCAGAGAAATATTTGAAGCTAACAGTTTGGATTGTTCTCATGACTGGCAAAAGGTAAGACAGAAGCTTTTAATGTCCATTTTTTAAACAGCTAACAACTGATGCAGGTAGTTTGTTCCATGCTTCAGCAACTCGAGCGTGAAAAAATGTTTCCATTACATTCAGTAATCTGTCCATTTTTCTCTTTGGTAGTTGAAATATTTAAGTATCTTCTTATTTCAGATATTTACAAAAACTCCAGGCCAGGGCCTGTCACAACATTTCCAAGTAATGGTAAGTACTGCCATTGTTTCATTCTGGAGGAAACTTCATAACCAACATGTTTGTGGTGTTTCCTATCATGGGATGTTTGGTGTTGTGTGACTTGCTATGAGAATGTCACCATCACCATCATCATCACCTTCATCGTCACCACCATCACCTTCATCATCAACTTCACCACCTTCAATCATCATCACCACCTTCACCATCATCATCATCACAATCACCATCATCATCACCATCAACTTCTTCATCATCATCATCACAATCACCTTCATCATCATCATCATCACCAACAATAGAGTTTTGTTGTTTTGTTAGAAACCAGTCCATTCTTTATAGGAAGAACTCAGCTAAACAAAAAATAATATCCATATAATTACTGATGGATGTGCTTTTATTGTCAGTATGACCCTCCCAAAATACAACAATATCCATACATATAGACATACATATCTGTGATTGCTTCTGTTATTTATTTTTGCAGAATATCCTCAATGATAACTATGAAAACCTTACTCAGCAGACACTGTATGGTGCTGTAAGTAATCGCAGTGTTTACAATTTGGACATAAAGTTGAGCCTACCTGATTTGTTAGCAGACCAACAGAGGTAAACACCTCCTCATACTCTTGCTACTACTACTACTACTACTTATTCTACCTGTGGACCAGTGCTGTCAATAATGACAGCAATAGTGTTGAATATATTTAATTTTGGGAGCCCACGAGTAGTATGTCATATATACCAGGACTGGTGGACCAGTGTTGTCTGTTGTCATATATACCAGGACTGGTGGACCAGTGTTGTCTGTTGTCATATATACCAGGACTGGTGGACCAGTGTTGTCTGTTGTCATATATACCAGGACTGGTAGACCAGTGTTGTCTGTTGTCATATATACCAGGACTGGTGGACCAGTGTTGTCTGTTGTCATATATACCAGGACTGGTGGACCAGTGTTGTCTGTTGTCATATATACCAGGACTGGTGGACTAGCGTTGTCTGTTGTCATATATACCAGGACTGGTGGACCAGTGTTGTCTGTTGTCATATATACCAGGACTGGTGGACCAGTGTTGTCTGTTGTCATATATACCAGGACTGGTGGCCCAGTGTTGTCTGTTGTCATATATACCAGGACTGGTGGACCAGTGTTGTCTGTTGTCATATATACCAGGACTGGTGGACCAGTGTTGTCTGTTGTCATATATACCAGGACTGGTGGACTAGCGTTGTCTGTTGTCATATATACCAGGACTGGTAGACCAGTGTTGTCTGTTGTCATATATACCAGGACTGGTGGACCAGTGTTGTCTGTTGTCATATATACCAGGACTGGTGGACCAGTGTTGTCTGTTGTCATATATACCAGGACTGGTGGACTAGCGTTGTCTGTTGTCATATATACCAGGACTGGTGGACCAGTGTTGTCTGTTGTCATATATACCAGGACTGGTGGACCAGTGTTGTCTGTTGTCATATATACCAGGACTGGTGGACCAGTGTTGTCTGTTGTCATATATACCAGGACTGGTGGATCAGTGTTGTCTGTTGTCATATATACCAGGACTGGTGGACCAGTGTTGTCTGTTGTCATATATACCAGGACTGGTGGACCAGTGTTGTCTGTTGTCATATATACCAGGACTGGTGGACCAGTGTTGTCTGTTGTCATATATACTAGGATATATGAAGAATTTCACAAACTGAGAAGTTTGTGGGATTTTTAATTCCTTGTTTGCATTAGGAAAACCCTATAGTTTATGTTGATTACTGATATATATATATATTAGAAAGTAAGGTTTTTTTTACAAAATGAAAAATAACCGAGGTGTCCTACACGAGTGAAAGTATATAGAAAAAAAGATGAAATCGAAAATGCAACTGGAGTCTTATTTTAAAAAAAATATATATATTTATTTGGTTCCTTGACCGGTTTCGCAGTTCTTCTGCTTTTCAAAAGTAGAGTTGAGATGGAGGGTCTGTGGTTTTTCTCACATCAGATGTGAGAAAAACCACAGAATAAATATATATATTTTTTTAAAAATAAGACTCCAGTTGCATTTTCGATTTCATCTTTTTTTCTTTATATATATATATATATGTATATATATATATATATATATATATATATATATATATATATATATATATAATCATTGCTGTTTTTTTGTTGTTGATTATTATGGTTGATCCTCTTTTTATTGATATTCTTCCATACGTAATTGATAATTTCTATAATTTTTTAGGGATCTTGTGTATCCCAGAATTCCTTCAATTACATCTGTAAGTACCTCAATTCTCATCTGTTTCCATGGTTACTGTGTCTTTGAGAGACGCACACACATAGTCATTAACTACTTTAATCAATGGTCTTCATTATGAAGATATCAGATCGTAACTCTTCACATGTAGCACAAACAGGCCATATTACATGTAGCCATCTATAGGTAACAAACAAACAGGCTTTTCTGTTTATCTATGACAAGGTGTATACTTACTTCCAGGTGCCAGAGATGTCTTCATTGTCATTATTTAATGAGGATTTTCCAGAGAAAAAGACTCTTCATGTGACCACCACAGAAGAGAGCTACTCCAGTGACAGTGGAATATATCTACCGTCAGATTTAAAACCTAGTATTTGGGATATTGCACTAACGTTTGAACCAAGTAAACATTATACATGGGAAACACCGGGCAAGTAAGTATTTATTGTACCATAACTTCTCCCTGTCTTACTAAGTTACCAACATCTCTACCATAACTTCTCCCTGTCTTACTAAGTTACCAACATCTCTACCATAACTTCTCCCTGTCTTACTAAGTTACCAACATCTCTACCATAACTTCTCCCTATCTTGCTAAGTTACCAACATCTCTACCATAACTTCTCCCTATCTTGCTAAGTTACCAACATCTCTACCATAACTTCTCCCTATCTTGCTAAGTTACCAACATCTCTACCATAACTTCTCCCTGTCTTACTAAGTTACCAACATCTCTACCATAACTTCTCCCTATCTTGCTAAGTTACCAACATCTCTACCATAACTTCTCCCTATCTTGCTAAGTTACCAACATCTCTACCATAACTTCTCCCTGTCTTACTAAGTTACCAACATCTCTACCATAACTTCTCCCTGTCTTACTAAGTTACCAACATCTCTACCATAACTTCTCCCTGTCTTACTAAGTTACCAACATCTCTACCATAACTTCTCCCTATCTTGCTAAGTTACCAACATCTCTACCATAACTTCTCCCTATCTTGCTAAGTTACCAACATCTCTACCATAACTTCTCCCTATCTTGCTAAGTTACCAACATCTCTACCATAACTTCTCCCTGTCTTACTAAGTTACCAACATCTCTACCATAACTTCTCCCTGTCTTACTAAGTTACCAACATCTCTACCATAACTTCTCCCTGTCTTACTAAGTTACCAACATCTCTACCATAACTTCTCCCTATCTTGCTAAGTTACCAACATCTCTACCATAACTTCTCCCTATCTTGCTAAGTTACCAACATCTCTACCATAACTTCTCCCTATCTTGCTAAGTTACCAACATCTCTACCATAACTTCTCCCTATCTTGCTAAGTTACCAACATCTCTACCATAACTTCTCCCTATCTTGCTAAGTTACCAACATCTCTACCATAACTTCTCCCTATCTTGCTAAGTTACCAACATCTCTACCATAACTTCTCCCTATCTTGCTAAGTTACCAACATCTCTACCATAACTTCTCCCTATCTTGCTAAGTTACCAATGAGGGCAAATATTATCACCAAAGCGGAGACACTCTCTCAGAAACATTCACCTCCTTTGATATAGTCTGAAAATCTTAAATATTGTTTTACTTATTGTTCCTTGATCTTCCTCTTCTGCAGCTTCCTTCCACGTGGAGCTCTTGGTACTTCTCTCAATTATTATCATTCATTCATACACATTACAACCCTCTCCCCCCTCCCAAACAAGGAACATGGCTAATTTTCAAGATATTTCTCCTCCACTAATATTCTGTACGATTCTGTTTTAGACACCCAGGTTTACAAGAGCTGCCTTATCTGACAGAGGCTGGTCAACAAGCTGTCGACAAAATATTTGCTATTAACCTGAACCAGATGTCTCGATTGTCTCCCAGTCTCCGAGAAGTATCAAAAGTCTCAGTTTCTGTCAGAGAGCTTGTCAACGGCATCCTTCAGTTACTCATTGGAGTTCCATCTCGTCTCTTTCTAATTGACAAGGTATAGCATCATCATCATCATTTAACATCTATATTCCATGCTGGTGTATATGTGTATGTATGTATATGTGTATGTATGTATATGTTTAAGTCTGGAATTAGCTGTTGAAATGGCAACAGCTCAGCCGTCGGATCCCAACTCTCTAATATGTGTATATACAGAGTGTCCCCAAAAATGTATTTACACTTCAACAGCATTCTAATAAATATTGCCTGTACAGGTAAGCAAAGTGTGTATACATTTTTGGGGGGCATCTTGTATGTATATATATATATATATATATATATATATACATACATGGTGGCTGCCAACTCATTTTCGAGTACGGCCACTACTTTATATCCATGTAGGAGAACTCCTACCGATGCGCTGAACGAGTGTGACTTTTTAGTCCAGCCAGCGACTCGAAAACTCTGGTACAAACACTTCACCTGTGACAATTATTGACACATAGTGCTGGGCCCATGGTACCATGTGACGACAAGTGCAGAGAGATCTCCAGATATAAAGCAATGCCTGTGCCGTGAAGCTTTTATAGTGAGCAAAGGCACTGCACAAAGCCAGTCCCACTCTCTTAACCAAGATGATATTTACCAAAAAGAAGAACAAGTCAACATCATTGGATACCATCAGAGTTGCAGGTGTTATATCAGAGTTTTCCTTCTCCTAGAATTCTGTCTTGACAAAGGCTAAGGGGTCATCTCTCTCGGTGATTTTGGATGGCCATTGACTCTTAAGAGCTCCTTTGCCCTTTGATATATATGTATATATATACGTACATACATATATACATATATATATATATACACATATATATAACAGTCTGGAACTACCTGTTAAAATGGCAAGAGCTCAGCTGTCGGGTTCTAACCCTCTATAATATTTATATATACACATAGATGTATTTTACCTTATCATGTTATCACTCTCTGCTATTATACTTCTATTAATGTGTCCCTCTTGTGTGTTTTACAGGAAGCTAGAAGGTTTCACACAAAAGACTGGATATGTGTTCCTGGGTTAACACCTACCTCTGTTGATAATTTCCTAGCACAATTCATAGAAGCAGGTAGTATTTACTATCAGCTGTCCTTACTAGTACAATTACCCATTCATAAGATTTCTGACAGTGGTGGTCACACCTACCAAGCTTTCTTACAAGCTATTGACTGCTGCCTGCTCTACTATAGAGCTGCTGTTCTATCTATTCCCAAACACATCACATTACTCCAGTTGGATTTTTACTGTCGCCGCCTGGTGGAACAAATGAGGTAAGTGACCCGTGAACACTGGGTATCTTCTTCCTCTTCTTCTCCTGCTTCTCCTTCTCCCTTTGTCCTCTTATTCTTTTGTCTTCTGTCTTTTCCTTCTGTCCTCTCCTCCTTCTCTCGTCTTCACAATGGTCCTACCTCCCCACATTCTCTCTCAAACTAATCATATTTTCTTACCTTCACCTCTCTCAATTATGTTTTTCTTGTTAGGTTCCTGTCAGCTTTATGTCACTCTAACGAACACATTAACAGCAACAACACCCCTTCTGTTCCTGTTGTGAGTAAATTTATATTTATTTCTTGTACAACATCACATGACTCACACATGTAGCTATCTGTGTTAACACACTGACATAACACAACACAGACAACTACGATATGTAATGACACCAGCTGTACTAGCACTTTACAGAGTGTACTGGGTGCTTTATGTCATGGCACCAGCTGTACTATAATAAGTGTCTTGTGTTTTGTTGTTTGCAGGGTTTAGAGTTACTTGATTACCTGTACCAGAAGACAGTAGAGATGTCGAGCAGTGACCAGTTCTACCTCATGCTCTCCATATTCCAGACAGCTTGTACACCATTTGCTCTGTAAGTAACATGATATCGTCATTAGTCGCTATTGTGGTTCTCAAGTAACCCTGGTCACTGTTGTTGCTATTTTTTCCTCTCCAGGTACTTACAGAACTGGGTCTTTCATGGTGTTTGCAAGGATGAGTATGGTGAGTTCGTGATAAAGATATCAGACAACATCAAACAGCTGATAGGTAAGATACTAGTAAACTATTCTATCTTATTAACCCTTTAGTATGTGTGCAGATGTTTAATCCTTTACCATTTACATTACTCTATATTCACTATTGTATTTTCACAGTAAAGGCTTTACCTCACATAATTATCTCACATAATACTGAATCTATGAGATTTTGATAGCATTTATTTTGAGAACAATACCTTAACGTCAGCATAAGTGGCCGGTTACACCCGATTTGAACAGAAAGAGGTGGGAGAATTCGGCTGGTTTAAATGCTAATGGGTTAAACCTTAAGAGTGTGTGTGTACAGATGTTTAAATTGATTCAATAAATAAATTCAATACAGTTCCCCACCATCCATACAACCAACTAAGCTGCTGTATTCTGTATTACAGTAACTCTGCCTGATTTACAATCATGTCAAAGTTTAATAACTTAATCTTCCTCCATTGATGTTATTCTAGGTAAAGAGAACTGGAGTGAAAGTTTCCAGCTTCAAATTCCTTCGACTACTAAGGATTTTCCTGCATTTATGTCTGGCATGCTTCCTGATATCTTCACATGTGGCCAATCTCTCAATCTTATCAGAATTTGCAATCCTCGGGTACGCTAAACATTTGCAAGCTTTTTTCATTTTAGTTTTATGCTTTTATTTATCACCATTTTATGTCTGTTTTCCACACTAGCATGTGTTAGACAGGTTTGTCACACTCTCAGGTTATACAGTGGGGTCAGATGACTGTCTCTTGCTCATACATTTTATTTTGGCATGGTTTCCATGACTCAATGCCCTTCCTAAGGCCCACCACGTCAAGGCATATACCAGTGTGCTACCAATTTTACCACTTTACGGAGTACTGGGTGTATTTTATTATGACACGAACACTACCACTTTACAGAGTGTACTGGGTATATTTTATTATGACACCAGTACTACCACTTTACAGAGTGTACTGGGTGTATTTTATCATTTTGTTCTGTTGCCAGCATCATTGTACAATGATATCAACCGTAGAATCTCTAACTTTTCTATCTAACCATTATTTCTCCACTTTTGACCTTTGTATCTTGTCTCTTCAGCATTTCATCTGTAATGTCAACAACAACGAACTCCCTCAGATACGGTTCTTCCATTCTAAAGATGAACTAAAGTCTTTACAGTTGTACAGTGAGTCATACTTCAGTCGTATGCACCAGATAGCACAACAGACCAAACAGGGCAGGTAATTGTTGATATTATAAAGCTGCTTTTGTCAGTGTATGTATATGTATATGTACATATGTATGTATGTATATATATATATATATATATATATATATATATTCAATTTTATTATGTCAAAACAGCATCTCCATGACTCCCTCGGGAGTTATGGGACCATGCACAGTTCAGTTGATTTCTAAATAAATCCTATTTTTCTTTGTTGTTTTAGACAGGAACACAAGGAAAGGTTGATACAAATGAAGAAAGATTTAGCTGCCAAAGCCCATGAGATGGCGGCATCTGAACTAAAGAGGATCAACAGTAAGTATATCTTCCATCTCTCTCTAGAACCTTCTACTAAATATCTTCCATCCCTCTCTAGAACTTCTACTTAATATCTTCCATACCTCTCTGACTCTCTAGAACCTTCTACTAAATATCTTCCATCCCTCTCTAGAACCTTCTACTAAATATCTTCCATCCCTCTCTAGAACCTTCTACTAAATATCTTCCATCCCTCTCTAGAACTTCTACTAAATATCTTCCATACCTCTCTGACTCTCTAGAACCTTCTACTAAATATCTTCCATCCCTCTCTAGAACCTTCTACTAAATATCTTCCATCCCTCTCTAGAACCTTCTACTAAATATCTTCCATCCCTCTCTAGAACCTTCTACTAAATATCTTCCATCCCTCTCTAGAACTTCTACTAAATATCTTCCATACCTCTCTGACTCTCTAGAACCTTCTACTAAATATCTTCCATCCCTCTCTAGAACCTTCTACTAAATATCTTCCATCCCTCTCTAGAACTTCTACTAAATATCTTCCATCCCTCTCTAGAACCTTCTACTAAATATCTTCCATACCTCTCTGACTCTCTAGAAATATTTACTAAAGAGGAATGAAATTTATTAATGTTCCTTGTTCGTTTATTTTAGCGGAATTAGAGAATCTAAAGAAATTACAGCAAGAGAAAAAGAAGAAAGAATTTGAAATTCTCAAAGAACAAATGGAAGAAGCTCAGCATGTAAGTCCTTCATTTAGTTGAGTGTTAGTGTTGCTTTTGAGAGAGACATAGCTGCTATTTCTACTGACCACGTAGAGAAAGAGAGAATTTGATATGTGTATGAGTGAGTGAGAAGGTTGGTAGTGAAGGTCTAATCCATGTTTTTATGCCAACTTGGTGATATTCTGTAGAATTTGGAGTGTTCACTAACCAACCCCTTCCTGTCCCCTTTACCATATTTTTACAGAGGAAGCTGAAGGAGAAAGAGATGAGGAAGAGAGCTGATGAGATTTCTTTAAAGGAACAGTCTCTTATGAAGGCAAAAGCTGAGATGGAAGCTGAAATTAAGTAAGAAGAAAATATTTCATCTCTTTTGTATCAATTACCATTCTTTTGTGACCCTAGAGCCTCCCTCCCCCTCTCATTCTTCTGTGTCCCTAGAGCCTTCCTCCTTCCGTTTTCATAACCATGAAAGACACTTGCATTTTTTTTTTACAATGAAACTTTGTCAATTAGCCGTGGTGTAATTAATGAGGATAACGAGAGAAACTCCTTAAAATAAGCCAAATATATGAGATATTTTATTGTTGAATTGCAGAGAGAAGATCAAGCGTTATTATGCAGACTTAAGTGAACAGGCTACATTAAGGGAAGAAAGGGCACTGTGGAATGTCCGGCGGTCAAGGTTGAATAAACAGAGGATGCAATTTTTAGTGGAGGAAGATCGTAAGTGGAAAACTATGATGGATGACAGGAAAGTGACGCAGTCAGAGGTTTGTCAAAACATTCTTTTATAAATTGATATTTATACTAGAATAGTACTCATTAAAAATGACATGGTTTATAATTAATGAAGATTTAATAATTCCTTTCCATTCTATGTAAAGATGCTTCAATCCTCAATTTTCCTTGACCTTCTCACAGTGGTTAAGATATATTACAATGGTTAAGATATATCACAGTGGTTAAGATATATTACAGTGGTTAAAATATATTCAGTGGTTAAGATATATCACTGGTTAAGATATATTGGAGTGGTTAAGACATTAAGATATATTGTGGTGGTTAAGATGTAGACCTTTGTAGTGACGTCTAGATTGTTTTTTCTTTGTTTTATTATTGTTGTATTGGTATTTTGTAGCATGATAAAGCAGGTGTGTTACCTGGTGAATATGATCGCAATCTTCCACGGTGGGCCAAATCTGCCTTAACTACTGCTTCTGGAGACCAGGGAGAAGTTCATTTTGACCCGAGTCTTCCATCTTGGGCAAGATACGGTGACAGTAAACCTGTAATGACCATTGTCGATGATGATGATAGAGAGGAGAAGAAAGATTCTCAATCACTTCCCATTGCTAAACTCCTCTCTGAAGAGAAACTACCCTCTTGGGCTAAAAAGGATGTTTCCTCCATCATTGGAGTAGAAAAAGGTAATTTGGGTTTTTAATTTACAGTCCTGTCGGAGCAAGGTACAGCGTGGCCAATTCTGGCCAGACTTGTCCCTTGATGTGGACAACCCCTCTGACCTATACAAGCATCGAAAAGGGACATTAAAAGGTGATAATATTATATATAATTCTATTTTCAGATATTGCTGTCTGTTTTACTGAACCAGGTGATACAACTGATAAACAAAGAGTTGTTGGTATTCGATATCCTGAAAAGCCGGAAGCTGGAGACCAATTGATTTCTTCCAATACTTTGACAGTTGAACAATTATTAACAGAATCTAAACTTAAAGACAAAATAGACTCAACCAATACAGTTCCTGGAATTAAGACTTTAGCAGCAAATAGATCCATTTCTCACAACGTTCCTGTTACTTCACCTGAAGAGCAACCACTGGTTCCAAAAAGAAAACAAGTTGACAGTCGTTCAATCACTGAAGAAAGTTTAGCTACCTCCAGAGGTGATACAATAATTCACCATAAAAAACAGGTGGAGGATCAGTCGATATCTAAAGAAAGTTTAGCTACCTCCAGAGGTGATACAATAATTCACCATAAAAAACAGGTGGAGGATCAGTCGATATCTAAAGAAAGTTTAGCTACCTCCAGAGGTGATACAATAATTCACCATAAAAAACAGGTGAAGGATCAGTGGGTATCTAAAGAAAGTTTAGCTACCTCTGGGGGTGCTACAATAATTCACCATAAAAAACAGGTGGAGGATCAGTCGATATCTAAAGAAAGTTTAGCTACCTCCAGAGGTGATACAATAATTCACCATAAAAAACAGGTGGAGGATCAGTCGATATCTAAAGAAAGTTTAGCTACCTCCAGAGGTGATACAATAATTCACCATAAAAAACAGGTGGAGGATCAGTCGATATCTAAAGAAAGTTTAGCTACCTCTGGGGGTGCTACAATAATTCACCATAAAAAACAGGTGGAGGATCAGTCGATATCTAAAGAAAGTTTAGCTACCTCTGGGGGTGATGTTGTGATCCACCATAGAAAACAGGTTGAAAATCAGTCGGTATCAAAGGAAAATTTTGCTTCCACCTCAGACATGCAGCTCATTCCTCGAAGAAAGATTGTAGACAATCAGGGTATCCATCAACTGAGCTTGGACACATCTCCCACAGACTTGGTTGTTTACCGTAAGAAAAAGGTTCGAAATCAAAATGTGAACCAGGAATCTTCTGAATCAACATTAAACTACAGACATTCTGGTATCTTCATCTCACCAGCGTTGATTGGTCATGGTAACTATGAATTTGAACTTCCAGTTTTGAAGCAACCCAAAGATCTGTATGCCCAAGAAACTGACATGAAAGATTTCTCCATCCGACGAATGAGCGGAGTTTTCCCATCCGATGAGCTTCCGATTGTCACCTCCAGTTTATCATGTGAGTATCTGATACACACATAATACACACACATATATCTATAGTACACGCAGACATCTACAATATACACACACACTTCACATATTTACAATACAAACATATATACCTACTATACATACACACACATAATACATATATATCTACTATACACATGTAGAAAATCACGCCACCTAGCTTTGACTTTGGAAGCAGTCGATTAACTGCCCTAGTTCTGACGTCAGTAGCTGAATACACACTCTTTCCAACTTTGTGTGTTGATGCGAGCAGACGCGTTTCACTGTGGCGAAACAGCGATATTGCACCATGTGGTCACGGGAAATTTGAACACCGCCACAAAATGCTAATTACGAATTACCAATCATGGAGCAACTGATATGATAACCTGTTTTGTTTATTGCTCTGATTAAAATGCTCATGTACATATAATCTTGAGGTATGTTCTTTTTGCTTAATTGTTTACCTACACCTAACAACAAATAGAAGAGATGTTCTACCAGCCAAGCTAGGGAAACAAACTCCTCTTTAAATAGTAAAACAACGCAGCCTTCTAAAATTGGTGACCATCTCTCCTAAACACACACACAATACATATATATCTACTATACACACACACAATACATATATATCTACTATACTCACACACACATATCTACTCCCTGTTTTTGTATAGTTTATAACAACAATATATTATCTAAGATATACCATCTATAAATGACATCTGGCAACTATAAACAAGATCTTCCAATACATGGAGGCTACAAAAAATACATTGACAGAAACTTTAAACTAACCCATGCTAGCGTGGAAGATAGATGTTAAACGATGATGATGATGATACATTATAAGCTGCCCTTGTTTTTCACTTTTTATTTTTTATTGCCTTTATACTTCTTTTACCTTCCATTGTCCTTCTCTCTCCCTCTTTCATGTTCTTGTTTCTCAACTGTAAGGGGGTACTAGATACCTCCCCCACTAATCTGTCATGGCTTACTAGCTCTATACAGACGTTTCAATTGATTAAATGAATCAATGACATTGTCCCACCCAAACATCCTCCTTTACATTTCTTCCACTTATCTGCTGTGGTTTTAAATCAGCTCAATGTCCAGAAGTGAAGACCCATATTAAAATGTCCAGTATAATGTCAGCTTCAAAAGAGTCTGAACTAAGAGATGAGGGTGCCATTAAGGAAGCTCGCTTTAAGCAGCGGAATGTACATGGCCATTCTTCAGATTCAACCATCCAGAAACTGTTGTATGGTAGAAACATCAGTTCCTCACCTGACAACCAACAGAATGTTGATAACGATGAGGAGGAAGGAATAGGTAAGTAACACTAGTAGTTCTAGTACTTACTGTTGTTATTGTTGTGGCTGTTGTTGTTACTGTTGTTGTTGTGGCTGTTGTTGTTATTATTGTGGCTGTTGTTGTTATTGACCTCAGCGGGGGAATTGAACTCGGAACACAGAGAGTCGAAACAAATACAGCAAAGCTTTCTATCTGACGTTCTAACAACTCAATTACCGCTGTACATACACTGTAGACATGCATATATAACATATACATTAACCTATATAGTCATTTACATATATGCACACACACATACACACCCTTATACAACCACAGCCCCCTCCCCCCACTCTTCTTGTTATTTTACCATTCTCGTTTTCCTTCCAGGTCCAGGGTTTGAAGCAATGCTTAAGTCTTGGAAAGAGTCATTTGGAGAGCCTTATGATTGTTCTTTTGACTTTGGTAAGTCTTATTTGAGGAGTTTTCATCACCACCACCATCACTACCACTACCACCACCACCACCACCATCATCACTACCACCACCACCATCATCACTACCACCATCATCACTACCACCACCACCACCATCACTACCACTACCACCACCATCACTACCACCACCACCATCATCACTACCACCATCATCACTACCACTACCATAACCATCATCACCACCATTATCATCATCATCACTACCACCACCACCACCATCATCGCTACCACCACCACCACTACCACCACCATCACCACTACCATCATCATCACTACCACTACCATCACCATCATCACCACTACCATAACCATCATCATCATATGTTTACCTGAGTTACCTGAGACAGATTTGGGTCACCTGTTGACCAGCCTATGTCCAGTTTAAGATGACCAATTGCTAGACTCTAAATATATATATGATATAATATATCTGCTTCTTCTTTTCAGAAAGTGGTAATTTAATAAATATTGGTGGTAACCTCACCCAGATAGTCTCCAATAGATCAGGTATCAGCTCAAAAGCATCTGTTGAAGATCTAGAAGCCTACCATCAGTTTCCTTTACCTATCCTTATTCTGCAGTCCATCCAGACCCCTTTGATGGCTCAGTAAGTAGATCTTCTGCTTCTTTAGTTCCTTTTGCTCCTAGTGGAACATTGGGAGATGAGAAATCTCCATTCTTCATGGTTGTAAATCTTATCCCAGGTCGGCTTCTAGGCGAGGTAACTGGTTGTTGTGTCTGGAGTAGTTTTGATTAAAAGAGGTGAAAATTGCAAGACTTTCACCCCATCTTTCCTCCCTTCTCAACGCAGGCTGAAAGTTTCAAAGTCAGCAGAGAGGGTGGGGGTTCTGTTAACCCTTGATAGGGGCCCATCTCTGGTACTGTCAGCTAGAGCTAGCTGAGCCTGGGATTCAAATCACTTCACTCTATTTTCAAAAGAACATTAGATCGTGTTATATTCAATGTTGAAATAATGTTTCTTTAAATTGTTTCACTCTAGTTTGAAAGAGATAATGGGACAACTTGTCTAACCCATGCTAGCATGGAAAAATGGACATTAATTGATGATGATGATGATGATATACGAGGTATGTTCAATAAGTTATGAGAAAATGTTTGGGGTGGGAGAAGGGCAAAGTCAATTAAATTGATCCCAGTGTATTACTGGTACTTTATTTTATCGACCCCATAAGAATGAAAGGCAAAGTTGACCATGGCAAGATTTGAACTCAGACTGAGAAAGGCCATAACTCTATGCTGCAAAGCATGTTATCAGATGCTCTACCGATTACTGTCAATCCACTGTCCTTGTAATTAATCATGCCACAACTATTATTTTTCAGAATCAAGCTTGTGAACAAATGTGCCTTAGATTATTTTCTCACTGATTTGTCAATTGAGGAACATTTCTCAGCAATGTGGCGTTACCTTGTCATGGGTGAAGGGGACTTTGCTCTCAATCTCACTACTTTACTCTTTGAAAAGGTAACTTGATTCATTTATCTTATTACTGCATAGCTCTCTCTCTCTCTATAACTATCTCTCTATCTTACTATTTCTTATTATTTCTGTTTATCTGTCTTATTTTCTTTCTCTCTTTCACCCTGTTATCCCTTCTATATATATATATTTATTATATTTCCAGCTCGCCATGACCCCTCACCCTAATCAGATCCTCAACCCTATCTTTCTAAACAGTATAATGAATCAGGCCCTTAAATGTTCCATCTCAGCTGAAGATAAATATATGAAGAACCTCAGTTTTGAAATCACTAAGGACTCTGCATCAACTGTCAAAGATGGTATGTTTCGTCATTTTTATCATCAACATCTTCATCATCAAGTGGAAGTTAAATGAGGATATATATATATATATAATTTTACATCCGCTGTTCCTTGTTTGCATGGGTTGGACGGGTCTTTTTCAGCACAGCAACTCTCCACTTGTCGCGGTCATTTGTCATCTCCTCTGTGAGTCTGTGATTTGAGATCAGTTCTCACCACTTCCACCCAGGTCTTCCTCTACTGAGGTTTCCCTCCACTGGGATTTCTTAGCTCTTCTTCATCCAGTGATCATCATCTATACACATCAAATGTCCATACCAACACAGTCTCCTCTCCTACACACTACTTCAGATTCCTCTTAAACCTAGTTTCTCCCTCAGTTCGTTCAAGCTCTGTCATTCTCTCACGTTAACATTACACATCCATCGAAGTATTATTTAAAATGCATTTATAATCTCTCTGATGTGTTAAATAATTTGACAAACTTTCTTACATTTCTCTTACAGAAGCCAAAATACTGGAATGTTTGAATCTCGCATACAAGGTAAAGTATTTCATCATTTTGAGATTTTCCTGTTTATGTAATCTTTGAAATTGTAGTTGGACCATTGAGTTGATCTTAAAATATTGGCCCAGTTTTGTAATATTGGTCTAATTGTGTAGGTGGACTGTTACTATGTGACACTGAAAGCTATGATACATTATGTCACACTACATTCTTCTGTTACTAGGTGGACTGTTACTATGTGACAGTGACATCAATGATACATTATGTCACATTAGACTGTGTCACACTACATTCTTCTGTTACTAGGTGGACTGGCCCCTAAATATCATCATCAACAAAGAATGTCACCGAAAGTATCGTCAACTTTATCTGTTTCTACTCCAACTTCGTTACGCTATGTGGTTATTGGAACAGATTTGGCGTCAACTGAAACGAGACGGTAAGTTTCCTCTTGGTGTTGTTACAGTACTGCCTCCTCCCCTTCTTATCCCTCTGCCTCATCCTCGACTTTCCCACTTCCCCTTTAAATTGCTGGCCTTGTGCCTGAAGAAGAAACAATTATTATTATTGTTTTTCAACTTGATTCTGTCTTTTTCAGCAATGGTGAACCATGTCCCTCGCTACAGCCGAGAGACAGAGTTTCATAGAATCCAAACATTTGGGTTTGTAGATAACTTTTATGGTTTCTTTCCTAAAGTCATGACAACTGCCCTAGTGTTGGGGCCACACACATGCCACTCACAAATACTCACCATACATACACTATACCACACCATATAACCACACACACAATGCCACTCACAAATACTCACACTACACCACACCACATAACCACACACACACACAATGTCACTCACAAATACTTACACTACACCACATAACCACACACACACACAATGCCACTCACAAATACATACACTACACCACACACACAATGCCACTCACAAATACACACACTACACCACATAACCACACACAAATACACACACTACACCACATAAACACACACAATGCCACTCACAAATACACACACTACACCACATAACCACACACACACACAATGCCACTCACAAATACACACACTACACCACACCACATAAACACACACAATGCCACTCACAAATACACACACTACACCACATAACCACACACACAATGCCACTCACAAATACATACACTACACCACACACACACATACAATGCCACTCACAAATACATACACTACACCACACACACACATACAATGCCACTCACAAATACACACACTACACCACACACACAAATACATACGCTACACCACATAACCACACACACAATGCCACTCACAAATACATACACTACACCACACACACACATACAATGCCACTCACAAATACACACACTACACCACACACACAATGCCACTCACAAATACATACGCTACACCACACCACATAACCACACACAATGCCACTCACAAATACACACACTACACCACATAACCACACACACAATGCCACTCACAAATACATACACTACACCACACACACACATACAATGCCACTCACAAATACACACACTACACCACACACACAATGCCACTCACAAATACATACGCTACACCACACCACATAACCACACACAATGCCACTCACAAATACACATGATACATACATGCTCCTAAAATGTTGGGTTAGTTATGGTTGGAATACCTGACATTAGATCTCACCTGATGTCTAAACAACAACAGCAACAATATTAATAAGAAATATTAAGATAAGTTGTGATTATATTATTTCGACAAAATATTTCATGTTTGTTTAACAGATATATAATGCGGGAGTTTGTGAAAGCCCTTCAGAACTTTTTTGTGAACCAAGTGTTACATATATCGTGGGCCAACTTTCAGAAAGCTCTTCACACAAAAGTATTCAGCCTTGATGATCTACGTAAACTACACATGGATTTCTTAGATGTCTCTCTCAAACAGTGAGTTGGTAAAACTTCAGATTTACACTTAATTATGTTCAGAGTTAATTGCCAGTAGCTACCACTAATTAATCCCAACCAAGTCAGACATCGCATTTTATGTAAATGAACTTCTCTAGCAGATGGTTTATATTGAGACTTATGTATGTTTATTATACTTAAATATATTGTATATCATCATCATCATCATCTTCGTTTAACGTCCACGCTAGCATACCTTCATATACATCTCTATCATGTCTGGTGTTCTGACATGGCTATTGAGAAAACTGACATGATCACAGCTTAAAACATTTATAGCAAGTCTTGTCTACATTACATATCATATATATCTTCATATGCATCTTTATTATAAATCCCTTGGCTTTGACACAGCTGAAGAATCCTCCTGACCCTTTGTTTGGGATGTTTTCTACAGCTGGATGTTCCTCCTATCACCAACCACATTCCACAGTTACAGTGATGTGTCTTCCTGTTATTACAGTAATATATTTACATCTCCAGCCACTATTTACCATAGTACCCTCTATATTAGTTATTTACATCTCCAGCCACTATTTACCATAGTACCCTCTCTATTACAATAATATATTTATATCTCCAGCCACTATTTACCATAATATCTTTTATATTACAGTTATTTACCATAGTATCTTCTATATTACAGGTGTTTGTTCATATCTCCAGCCAACCATATGATGGCCTCCATTAAAAACATATTTGGTCTCATCCTGGCTTTCTACCAGACTCTGAGGAACCATTCTTGGCACCGCAACACATCCGGGGGACCCATCCAACACCCAAACTTTAAGCGCCTGCTGAAACTGTACGAAGATTTTTGTCTATATTCTAAACATTTTTATGATGGTAAGGAGTTTATTTATCTTTTTATCAGTGTGTTGGTGTGTATCTGACCAGTTATAATAATGGCTGGAATGTTGACCATTTGTGACCAGTCATCATTGCTGGGCTATGTTCACGGGCAACACCTTGAAATCTAAATATTATACTTTGCTGTTATATTTCCAGTAATATCCACCGTCGCCCAACAGCACTGTGAACCCCACCTTCAGGATCTTGTGCTTCTACTTAACTACAACAACTGGTTTTCACAAAGGTAAACATATTTTCTCTTTGTTGTACTTATTAATTCAGCCAGTGTTGGTAGAGCGTTGAACAAAATGTTTTGTACATTTAATTAAAACTTTGTTTTGAGGTCAAATCCCAGAGGGGTCAATTGCATTTCATCCTGCTGGGGTTGATTAAATAAAGTATCTGTCAATATTATTAACTTTACCCTTAACCTGAAACTGTTGGTCTTCTGCCAAAATTAGAAATTATTAACAGTTGGCAGAAAGAATGCTAATATAATATATATTATATTATAATATAATGTATATTATATTATAATATAATATATACATTATATTATAATATAATATATATTATATAATATAATGTATATATTATGTGTCCGGGATGATGCCGGTGTACTTAGTGTCACGAATGACCAGAAAAAGGAGGCCTGGAAATGTCATTATGAGAGACTGATGAATGTGGAGAACGAATGGGAGAGAGAGAAATTACCCTTGGTAGATCCGACAGAGGGACCAGCTATTGAGATTGACGAATATAGGGTCCAAGAGGCGATGAGGGAAATGAAAAATGGTAAGGCGGCCGGACCATCGGGAATAGTTGCTGAGATGCTGAAGGCATCAGGGGACGTAGGCACTAAACTGGTTGCACGCATCATCAATCAGGCTATATATGGAGGTGTCATACCCAAAGACTGGTGCAGCAGTATTCTCATAAATTGCTACAAAGGTAAAGGGGATGCTTTGGAGAGGAGCAATTATAGGGGTATAAAACTGATAGATCAGGTTATGAAAGTGGCAGAAAGGATTTTAGCACAACTAATTAGAGAAAGGGTCAAACTAGATGAGATGCAGTTTGGTTTTGTGCCTGGGAAGAGTACAACAGATGCCCTCTTCTTGGTGAGACAAATGCAAGAGAGGTTCTTAGAGAAGAATAAGCCACTATACTTAGCCTTTGTTGACCTAGAGAAGGCCTTTGATAGGGTACCCCGATCTGTCATCTGGTGGTCCCTAAGGAAGCTAGGTGTTGAGGAATGGCTTGTGAGGACAGTGCAAACTTTGTACAGAGGTACTCTCAGTAAAGTCAGGGTAGGAATGGAGTTTAGTGAGGAATTCCAGATACAAGTAGGAGTACATCAGGGTTCGGTCCTCAGCCCGCTCTTGTTCATTATAGTCCTCCAAGCCATAACAGAGGAGTTTAAGACTGGCTGTCCATGGGAACTTCTCTATGCTGACGATCTGGCTCTTATAGCAGAATCAGTAGAGGAGCTAGAGAATAAATTCCGGCTATGGAAACAGCAGTTGGAAGCAAGAGGACTGAGAGTAAATCTAGCTAAGACAAAAGTGTTGAGTAGAAAAGAGGACAAAACCCTGATTCCGTCAGGGAAATGGCCATGTTCGATATGCAGAAAAGGAACTGGCATAAATTCTATAAAATGCACACAATGCAGGTCCTGGGTACACAAGAGATGTAGCGGGATAGCAGGCAAACTAACAGGTAGGGAGAAATATGTATGCAGGGAAATTAGACAGTAGAAGTCGCACTGATAGACACATTTTTCAAATGCG
>OZ024756.1:40796293-40881293 GCA_964016885.1 Eledone cirrhosa
ATATATATATATATATATTATAATATATATATATATATTATAATATATATATATATATTATAATATAATATATATATATATATTATATTATATTATAATATAATATATATATATATATTATATTATAATATAATATAATATATATATATATATTATATTATAATATATTATATATATATTATAATATATATATATATATTATAATATATATATATATATTATAATATATATATATATATTATAATATATATATATATATTATAATATATATATATATATTATAATATATATATATATATTATAATATATATATATATATTATAATATATATATATATATTATAATATATATATATATATTATAATATATATATATATAATAATATATATATATATATTATAATATATATATATATATTATAATATATATATATTTATTATAATATATATATATATATTATAATATATATATATATATGTATAATATAATATATATATATATATTATATTATATATAATATAATATATATATAGTATATTATATTATAATATAATATAATATATATATATATATTATATTATAATATATATATATATATTATAAGTATGAGTATATATATATTATAATATATATATATATATTATAATATATATATATATATTATAATATATATATATATATTATAATATATATATATATATTATAATATATATATATATATTATAATATATATATATATATTATAATATATATATATATATTATAATATATATATATATATTATAATATATATATATATATTATAATATATATATTTATATTATAATATATATATTTATATTATAATATATATATTTATATTATATATATATTTATATTATAATATATATATATTATAATATTTATATTATATATATATATATTATAATATATATATATATATATTATATTATAATATATATATATATATATTATATTATAATATATATATATATATTATATTATAATATATATATATATATATATATTATATTATATATATATATATATATATTATATTATAATATATATATATATATATATTATAATATATATATATATATATATTATAATATATATATATATTATAATATATATATATATTATAATATATATATATATTATAATATATATATATATATATATTATAATATATATATATATATATATTATAATATATATATATATTATAATATATATATATATATATTATAATATATATATATATATATATTATAATATATATATATATTATAATATATATATATATTATAATATATATATATATATATATTATAATATATATATATATATATATTATAATATATATATATATATTATATTATAATATATATATATATATTATATTATAATATATATATATATATTATATTATAATATATATATATATTATATTATAATATATATATATATATTATAATATATATATATATATATTATAATATATATATATATATATATATATATTATAATATATATATATATATTATAATATATATATATATATATATTATATTATAATATATATATATATATTATATTATAATATATATATATATATTATATTATAATATATATATATATATTATATTATAATATATATATATATATTATATTATAATATATATATTATATTATAATATATATATATATATTATATTATAATATATATATTATATTATAATATATATATATATTATAATATATATATATATATATATTATATTATAATATATATATATATTATAATATATATATATATATATATTATATTATAATATATATATATATATATATATATTATATTATAATATATATATATATATATATTATATTATAATATATATATATATATATATTATATTATAATATATATATATATATATTATATTATAATATATATATATATATATATATATTATATTATAATATATATATATATATATAATATATATATATATATATATTATATTATAATATATATATATATATATAATATATATATATATATATATTATATTATAATATATATATTATATTATAATATATATATATATATATATTATATTATAATATATATATATATATATATTATATTATAATATATATATATTATATTATAATATATATATATATATATTATATTATAATATTATATTATAATATATATATATATATATATTATATTATAATATATATATATTATATTATAATATATATATATATATATTATATTATAATATATATATATATATATATTATATTATAATATATATATATTATATTATAATATATATATATTATATTATAATATATATATATTATATTATAATATATATATATTATATTATAATATATATATATTATATTATAATATATATATATATATTATATTATAATATATATATATTATATTATAATATATATATATATATATTATATTATAATATATATATATTATATTATAATATATATATATATATATATTTATAATATATATATATATTATATTATATTATAATATATATATATTATATTATAATATATATATATATATATATTATATTATAATATATATATATATATATATATTATATTATAATATATATATATATATAATATATATATATATATATTATATTATAATATATATATATATATTATATTATAATATATATATATATATATATTATATTATAATATATATATATATATATATTATATTATAATATATATATATATATATATTATATTATAATATATATATATATATATTATAATATATATATATATATATTATATTATAATATATATATATATATTATATTATAATATATATATATATATGATCTTTTACCTATAATATATGTGTACCTGGCACTTCTGAAAAAAAAAAAACCCAGTTAAATCCTTTGTTTTGAAGATTTATTGTTGCAATAATATTTAATTATTTCTCTTTTGCAGCCATTAAACACAGGAAGCAAAACAACATTGTACAAAGCTTTTCTCTTTTTACAATAAAGTTAGTATTTATGTTTGTTGAAGCCAACAATACATGGAGTGGTCCTTAATTTTTGAAAGACTGGCTACAACAAATAAAAGCAGTCTTGGAGATAAATCAGCTCTTTATATTCATCTTCTTCATGTTCTTTGACAGCTGTTTCTTCTCTAGTTCTTCAATAGGAGCAGCTTTCACAAAAGGGATTTTCTCTTTGTAACCTAGAAAATGACATAAAAATGACAATTAGAAGGACATGGACTGCTGATAGGGTTGTTGGGCTTACTACAGCATACATGTGATGGCTTAGTGGTTAGAGCATTAGGCTTGCAATCGAAAGGTTGTGAGTTCAATTCTCGGACCGGGTGATGTGTTGTTTCCTTGAGCAAGGCACTTTATTCCACGCTGCTCCAGTTTACTCAGCTGGAGAAATGAGATGATAGGACTGGAGTCCCTATCATTAAATTACCCAAGACACCTCCAACGAGATATACCTTGGAGGCCAGCTAAATCTGCATAGGTGTGAGCTGTCCACACACTACAGCATACTATGAGTAACAGCAATAGCTGGGATGTTAACTCTGTGAGGGAGCCTTGTATAACACCATGAAAACCAGGATAAGCAACAGACTTGAGACTTTTCAAACAAAATTAAAGCTGAAGTCAACTGACCTTTTGGCATAAATGCATGTAACACTTCAGGAACGAGAACACCATCTTCTGTTTGGAAGTTCTCCAATATTGCACAAATAGTACGAGTTGTTGCACACATTGTAGCATTGAGCATATGTACATATTCAACCTTAGAAATGGAAAAAATAATGCAAGGTTTAGTCAAGAGAATAACAGCACATTTTTGCAAGAAAGTTATATATTTTTTCTAATTTTCCATGGGAAATGCCAATTATAATATATATATTGCTTGTATTCTTCCAAATCAAAACGAAAAAACCCAAAAGCTGATGCACAAGTTACACTACCTCCATATTTATACATCTCAGCTGGTATTACATCATCACCAGGTGATTTACCTGATACTATTTGTCAAAGTTCAATTAAAGGAATTTAGTTGACATCATGATCCACAACAGATGAAGAATTTAAAACTGTTTCAAAGTGTTGGGTTAAGAATATTACTTTTATCAATTAGCAAAGTAGATCTCTCTGATGTTAATACTGGTGAGGACCTTAAACCTCTTTTATAGATCAGCAGCAGTTTGAAGCTCACCTCTTGTCTTTCATTTCTCTCAAGGTCCATTGAACAGTTTGTTTACAGTCCAAGTATTTATTTATTGTTGGCAATCCATACTTCAGGAGAGGAGTGACTATATTTCTGTATTATTTTCACTGAACCAATCTTGATTCTTACACTTTGGCAGAGCAAGAGTTTCCAGTAAAGCAGAATATATTCCTTGAGATTTTCCCACGATTCTTTAATATTTCCAGAAAGTCACAAGTTAACCAAAGTTACATTTAATAGAAATCTCAAAACCTCTGTTCCACAGCGTCAATGTTTTTGTTCTGGCAACTTACTGAAATATAAATGTTTGCTAAGACAACCCGAATATAGACATTCATCTTTACGTACCTCTTGGTTCATCTTCTTTGTTTGGCCATACCGCACCTTGAGGCGCCGTGCCTGGTAGTCTGTACAGTTGGAGCAGGAGACCAATTCACGGAATGCTCCAGATCCTGGGAACCATGCTTCTAAGTCAAGTTTTTTAGCAGCAGCGTTGTTAAGGGCACCTGAAAGAATTCATAGTTTAAAAAGTGATGAATTGATATTGGTAGAGAAAGTATGGAACACCAACTGTAATTTAACCCTTTAGTTACGAACCTGGCCAAAACCAGTTCTGGTTCTATGAAATAAAACCCATTTTAAATTCAAATCTTCGAACATTACATTAAGTTACTATCTTACTAATGAAATAATTAATAATTTTAGTAAATCCCTCGAAATTCTTCATATATTAATTAAAACAGTGGTCATGAAAGGGTTAAGATGTTCGCATTGCAAACTACACATGCTTTTGATACCAACTGGTTTTTAGGTACATTTGGTCTTGAAGTTTGCTCTGTTACAAGAACAATTCAGTACACATCACCTATAGCAAGACACCTGTCAAAGTTTATTCCTCGTCACAGGTTTAGAAAGAAAGGTAAATTACCTGAGACTATATTAACAATCCGATATGGAATTCCTAAAGACTTGGTGAAGTTTTCAGCATTGTTTATCATTTCATCAAACATTTCCCAAGATTTGTTGTCATGAGGAGAAGTCAGTACAAACTGTTCCACCTGAAATAAGAAATCATAATCATTTTTATGTCCACCTTTCCTTTCTGGTATGGGTTGGACAAGACTTTTTGAAGCAGTGTTTTACTGCAAGTTGCATTGCCTAACTCCAATCCCTTTAGTCACCTATTGCAACATGTAAGGATATGGTGTACCTTATTCTAAAAACTGGGGAGCACACAATATAGAAGAAGACAGATGAATTGTAGCTATAAACCAAGGGTGGGGAACCCACAATAATTAAGGCCTTTAAATGTAGCTTTCTAGAAGTCTGGATTTTGCATTCAAAATATATTTATGTTGATTACATTTTATTATATTTAGAGTCAATAACAAACTGGCAGTCTTGGAATATTCTACAAGTGTCATAGCCATGGACCCCAACTTCTTGGCAGAAATGTAAACACCTGTCAATTATACAGTAGCTCCCACTGCTTGCTGTAATCATAAAATCATAATCACCTTTTTATATATTTACCTTTTCAAACTGGTGGACTCTGAATATTCCCCGAGTGTCGCGACCATGGGAACCAACTTCTTGACGGAAACATGTTGAATAGCCAGCATAACGAAGTGGAAGAGATTCTGTGGCAAGCCACTCATCCCGATGGAAGGCAGCAATTGGTTGTTCAGATGTAGCAATCAGATATTTCTCATCAATCGTACCATCATCACTCTTTTCACTATCTTTACCAATTACCTGAGGAAACAGAGAAAGTTTCTGAAACACTCCCACACACATTACTCTATATATATTATTGTATTTTCATAGTAAAGGCTTTACCTCACATAACATTTACATTACTTTATATATACTATTATGTGGATTGGCAGTATCGATAGAGAGTCGGACACCATGCTTTGAAGCATAGAGTTACGTCCCTTTATGATCTGAGTTCAAATCCCGCCGAGGTTAACTTTGCCTTTCATCTTTATGGGGTCGATAAAGTAAAGTACCAGTAATACACTGAGTAATTGATGGCCTTGTGCCAAAAGTAGAAACAATTATATTTTCACAGTAAAGTCTTTACCTCACATAACATTTACATTACCCTATATATACTATTGTATTTTCACAGTAAAGGCTTTACCTCACATAACATTTACATTACTCTATATATACTATTGTATTTTCACGGTAAAGGCTTTACCTCATATAATTAATTTTGAGAACAATACCTTAACAGTATGAGGGGCCAGTTACAGCCAGTTTGAACAGAAAGAGGTAAGAGAATTCTGGCCAGATATGGCTGGTTTAAATGTTAAAGGGTTACACTGTATCTCCTGATGAAGGACTAATGTCAGATGAAAGAGAGAGTTCAATATATCAAAGTGTGAACCTAATAATATTGTTTCTACTTTTGGCACAAGGCCAGCAATTATCCCAGTGTATTACTGGTGCTTTATTTTATCGACCTTGTAAGGATGAAAGGCAAAGTTAACCTCAGACCATAAAGGGCCGTAACTCTGTGCTGCAAAGCAAGGCGTCTGATACTGCCAAATTGTTTTCTATATCTGTGTCTGTCATATATATATATATGTGTGTGTGTGTGTGTGTGTGCATCTGTTTGTAATGGCTACAATAATCCAGCAATGATGAAAATTTGGTCCTAGTCCCTCCACCTGGCCTCAGATTAAATAAAACTGTCAAGAATTACCTTGTATAATTCTTCGTCAAATTGAGACAGTTGGGCAACTTCCCGCATCACATCTTTACGCATAAAGAATGGAGTATAGAGTGGTACAAAGCCTTGCTCATGAAGCAAGTTCAAAGCATGGTTTATCAATGCTTGTTCCAAAAACACAAGGGGTCCCTAAAAAAATAAAATATATCAACCACACAGTTTTTAAATGTTGTAATAAGATATGTTCATTGGTGCAGAGTGAAGAGAGACAATGGGTTAACATGTAAATAGGATGTGTGTAGGGATGAGAAGAGACATGTTTTATTATCATCACAGATTAATATGTATATTCCCTCCTACCAAGGGCTGGATGTGTCATCACAGACTGGTCAGTACTCAAGTAGAGCCCTTTCTAACATCGAGGTGGACCAAGTGCATTTTATCATGACACCAACACTAGGGAGGTTGTCATGTTTATTGCACAGCTGAAGAGTCCTCTCATCTCTTTGTTTAGCATGTCCTCTATAACTGGATACCCTTGCTGTCACCAACCACTTTACAGAGTGTACTGGGTGTGTTTATTGTGTAAATTACCAACACCCAGGAGGTTGTCCAGTCTATGGCACAGCTGAAGATTCCTCCTGACTCTTATAGTCAATATTTGCAGGACTTTCATGAGGTGCAAATATGTTGCACACGGAGAGGGGTGTATATTGAGGAATGTAGACACTTTGTTCCACATCACCATTATAGATTCTAAGTGTCTGTAGATGCCTTCTGCAACTGTTCCAAGCAGCTATGTCCTCTGGTCACCTCCCACAGATTTCTGATGGTACCCAGACCTTGACCAATCTGGTACGAGAGTCACTTTTGTTGGTCATTGCATATTTCCTGATGGTGCCCATCCCCTCTCCAGGAATGGATGGCCATTGGCTCACTTGGAGCTCATCCATCCATTGTCAGATCTGGGTGTCCCACACTCTCACCACCTGACAGGTCCTAGCCATATTCCACATGTCATAGTTTATTTGGAGAAAGGGAACAGGTACCAAAACCTCTAAGAAATGTAACCAAACTAATATATTTCAGGTTTATTTCTTTGAAACTTATTTTTTACCTGACCATTAAACTCCACCTTACAATGAAGGAGCCTCTTCATAGTAATTTTATTTGCTAGAAATAATAGTCAAATCATACCTAATCATCATAGAAGCACTAATAACAGCTGTACTTACTTTTAAATAGTAGCCACGTCCTCCTGCAGTGACAGTTCCTCTTTCGTTATCAACTCCATCCACCATCACAACAAGGTCCACATGAGAATATTTTTTCTTTGAAGTTGTGTCCCCAACCAAACGTTCCAAACCATTTTCATCCTTGACAACAAAAACAAAAAAACATTTAAAAAATTATAAGAAATTATTAGATGCAGGATTTATGTATGGACCCCGTAACTCTACCCAGGCCTCAACTTAGTAGATATCTACCAGGAGAGACACAGAGGGGAAATGTAGAAGGAATCAATCCCAGTATGTTTTTTATCGATGTCGAAAGGATGAAAAGTTGACCTCGGCAGGGATTTGAATTGAGAGAGCAGAGAATGAAATAACTGAAACGAGTACTGCAAAGCATTCCATCTGATGTTCTAATAACTCTGCTAATTTGCCTCACTGGAAATGATGATGATGCTAACTTACCTCATTATTACTGATGACACACGACTCATGAAGAAGATTACCAATCTCTTTCAAAGCTTCATTACGTTGGGTTTCATACACCAACATGTCAGCTGTGTTTTGTTTCATCATCTCATCTAGTTTCGTGGCAATTTTCTTCACTTGCTTCACATTAAATTCCTGAAATCATATAAATGTTGTGTATAGCTTTATATATATATACTAGATCGTGTAGGTGTCACGTCAAAAAAACACACAGTCCACGCTGTAATGTGGCCGTGTAGGTAACACGGTAAAAAGTTCCCAGCCCACACTGTAAATGTGGTTGGTGTTAGGAAGGGCATCCAGCCGTAGGAAACCTGCCAGATAGTCCTATACGAGCGAGACAGTCACCCGACCAATCTTGTCTCAAGTGGGACAACTCCCGTCTAACCCATGCTAGCGTGGAAGATAGACGTTAAACGATGATGGTGATACTAAATGATGAATCAGGAACAACAACAGCAGTCACATCAACAATAAACAGTTATGGTTATTTTACAGTTAGCATTTCATTGCAAATATTTTGTAGACTTACTCGTAACTTATCTTGATTAAGTTCTTCAATTTCGTTGAATACATTCTCAGGAATGGTATCATCATCACCAACAGGTTCCTTTTTCTGCGAACAATATAGAAATTATTAGCATCAGTTCATACAGAAAAGATAGAGATACAAATATATATATATTTATCTATCTATCTATCTATAATCATGAAGTACAAGTCAATAGGTTATAATTCACTTTGTTTATTCATAATTGAAACAAAGTGAATTATAACCTGTTGACTTGTACTTCATGAATATAATACTCCGGAATAAACATACCCAGTTGTGTACTTCATTGAGTGCTCTACCCTGCATACTTAAGTACCGGTGATAAACTAACACATACTCTAATTAATAATTTATATATATGTGCAAATGAACATCTCCAGAAAATGTTCATCACGTAAAATTCTACATAGACTCTAGTCTATTTCAATGTCAGTAATGGTTGAATGAGTGAGCGTCACTGATGAAAGGTTAAATCTTGCTTGAAACAGTACTGTCTGGCATTCTCCACTGTACTGACACATTGTGTGATATATTCAGAGAAAAATAATTTTCTTTGCTAAACCATATGTTTATAAATGTATAGTATATATGTTTTCATATAAACCCCTATTATGCTTAAACACTTTATAAACAATGATGATGTGGAAGCATATGAAATATTCTCTCAGTTATGAGTTTTTAAAAAACAATGGAAACAAATGTGTAAATTTGTAGAATATATCCAACCCATATCATTTAACCCTTTAGCATTTATATTACTCTATAGATACTATTGTATTTTCACGGTAAAGGCTTTATGTTAATTATCTCACATAACATTTATATTACTCTATATATACTATTGTATTTTCATGGTAAAGGCTTTATCTTACATAATATCTCACATAATATCGATTCTACGAGATTTTGATGTTATTTATTTTGAGAACAATACCTTAACATCAGTATGAGCGACCAGTTATGGCCGATTTGAACAGAAAGAAGTGAGAGAATTCTGGCTGGATTTGGCTGCTATAAAGGCTAAAGGGTTAATAGAAAATCTCAAATATAAGAAAAAGGATTTCAAAATAACAAAAAACAAATAAACTGACCTTCATTTTCTCACCAACCACTTTGTTGCATTGGTTTCTGAGTTTATTTAACTGGTCAGCTCGGAACCGTACTGTTAACAGAACACAAAATATAGTAATATTACTGAAACATTCACAGGTTTATTGTTACTGGTCAGTATACTGTGAGTTTATTTAACTGGTCAGATCGGAACCATACTGTTAACAGAACACATTATGTTTACATGTCTAGTTCTATCAGGCCAACTACCTCCTTACAAAATTGTCTTGGTGCTTAGTAAAAAAAAAAACTTGAAACTAACTACTTAAAACAAGAGAAAACTTTGCCACCAGTGGAGTACTTAAAACCAATGGTAATCTTCCAAATAAATTGCATTAGCCACTAGAGTAGTACTTAAATTAGTAATCTTCCAAATTGTATTAGCTACTGGTATAATACTTAAATAGTAACCTTCTAAATAAATTGTATTAGCTACTGGTATAATACTTAAATAGTAACCTTCTAAATAAATTGTATTAGCTACTGGTAAGGGTGTTGGACTTACGATCATAATGTTGTGGGTTCGATTCCTGGACAGGATTGTATGTTGTGTTCTGGAGCAAAATACTTTATTTCACATTGCTCCAGTATACTCAGCTGAAAATGAGTACCAGTAATAGCTGGGAGGTTTATATCTGTGATGGACTGGTGTACTCTCAGACCAGACTTTAGACTGGCATAGAGTCGAATATTGCTTCAATTGGCCCCTGTCTTACTACAAAACTTATTTATATTTCTAAGATAAAAAATAAAACTGGACATTTTGTGCAGGTCAAAAGCCAAATATGTTTATAACTGAACTACCAAAACTAATGTTAGCCTACCCTCCCTCCTTCCTGGGATTAGTAAATACCTATAATGGCTCTTGTGGTGCATTACATTGTCATGTGACCTTTAAACATTTAACTAGTTGCTGCAGAGCTGTCTGTCTGTCAGGAGAAACTTGACCAGAGCAGTTTAATAACAAAACTAGACACACATTTGGCAAATGTTAACCAATCAATAACAACAATGTTACAGATGCTGGTTTTTCAGGACACCCATTATTTTTGTTTCTTATCCAAATCCTCCTCATCAAACAATTTACATTTAACACATTCCCCCCTTCATCACACAGATTTACTATGATGTTATACCATTTCTAGAGAGAATACACTGCAGTAGTGTTCCTACTGCGATCTCTAGATCATCTGGCTAAAACATACCAGCTTAAAACAAAACTCCCTTTAGCTATATAGGTAAATAGTGTTATAAAAGTCAATTTACTAAAGGAGCAAACGGTGATAAATAATAGGGGCAAGTCCTGAAGGTGATCAAATAAACGACTTGTTTTGCAAGTCAGTAGCTCCACTTGAGTACTGACCTCTGTTTCACAAAAAGAGGTTTTCCCTAAGGAAACTAAGGACCAGCAACTGGGGTATGGCTTACAGTAATACCCATCTCCCCTCCATGACCAACATTAAGTGGAATACATGAAACATCTTCACATATGCTATTGTAATACGTGGGTCAACACACTACAACGATGTCAGGGCCTTTGGTAGTGGCACTAACCACTGTCACCTTTCTAGTACAATATGTGGTTGATAAGTGGAGAGGTAATGAAGAAAATATGGTTTGGGCGGCTTAGCATGAAACTATTTTTAATGTTTTTCTTTAATACCATTACAATGTTTTATCAATTATCTTTCAATAGGTTCATTGTATAACGTGTTCCTATGTCTTGCTAAAGAAATGATTATTTTCATTTTAATTATCTATATCGATCTACCAACTTAGTAATGTATGGTCGTTATGAAGAACATATTTCGAAAGTCTGCTTCCTTTCTCTACACAGGTTAAGTAGAAGTATTTTCTGTGAAAATGCATTGACAATAAAATATCTAAACAAGAAATTGAGATTATATATCGATTTGAATAGTTATTACGAAATTAAATTACACAATATGTGTGTATAATCGAGATTTATTGTCTAGGAATCCTAAAAATAAATCAAACGTAAATAACATAAAAGCTACAAAATCAATGAACGAATAAAGTAAAAAAATCAACGTTTTGAAACTTGATCCGACAAATATCTCATTGTCCGGATTTACATTGTTTAAACTAGCGGTAGTTTTAAACATTAAATCACAGCAATTCTAATTTCTTGATAGTATGTTCCTATTTAAACTAATCCCCTAAAATACTACGAATCTTGCAGTTATAAATATTAAACGATAAGTTCTCCCATTTGGGTTTTTTCATATAAAACCTGAGCAACCTCAGAGAGAAGTGGACTTCGGAATAAGTAATATATATATATAATTTTGAGTGTGTTGGTTGTTTCTATATATTTCTTTCATTTTCCCCTCGCTTTGATTATATATTTTTGTATATACGTATATATATTATACTTTGGGAGGGTCATGTCCCTCCTATAACAATGTTTCAACACGTTTTCAGATACGAAAAAACAAAACAAATTCGAAAACGAAATATATATATATATATATACATTTCCTCGCTTTGGGATAAGAAATGTGAAAATAACTCGAGGGTATAAAATAAAACTAAATAATTCAATCAAATAAGACAATCGGAAGCGAATGATGCAATAGGTGGAAAAAGAAAGCCATTTATTTTGAACAAGTAAAGCTAAAGTATTCATTGATCGTTTACTTACATTTTCTCCATTGGCTGTCGTTCTCTGACACACTGTCAACAATGTTGACATCTTTAAATCTTTTTATTTGATTCTGACGTATCTTTTCCGGATCTCCGCCTTTATCGGCACGGAATAGTTCCAGATCTAGGACCATGTTGACAGGTGCTACTAAAGTTAATTACTGAAGAAACTTACACAAAACGTGGAGAGGAAGAAGGGGGAGGTAAGCCGGGTAAAGAGGGATAGTTGGAGTAGATACTACAGACGAAGTTTCACTTGCGCATAGCCTAAGCGGTTACTTCCGGTTCCGCTCACAGCTTTCTCCATTCATGTTATATTATCTACCTTAATGATAAAGGGTGGTGGATTGGCAGTATCGGTAGAGGGTCGGACGCCATGCTTTGACGCATAGAGTTACGGCCCTTGCCATTCTGAGTTCAAATCCCGCCGAGGTTGACTTTGCCTTTCATCCTTACGGAGTCGATAAAATAAAGTACCAGTAATACACTGGGTAATTGCTGGCCTTGTGCCAAAAGTAGAAACAATTATCTACCTTAATGAATGAACTGGGTAATTGCTGGCCTTGTGCCTAAAGTAGAAACAATTATCTACCTTAATAAAGGAAGACATTGGATAATAAAATGAAAATATCTCTTTCGATTAACCGGATTCATTTGCGTTTATATATATATATATATATATAATGTCAGAAGAGTGTTTTGTAGTTTATACATCACTGCACCAGATGTCAGAGCAGTGTTTTGTAGTTATACATCAGGGCACCAGATGTCGGAGCAGTGTTCTGTTGTAATACATCACTGCACCAGATGTCGGAGTAGTGTTCTGTTGTGATATATCACTGCACCAGATGTCAGAACAGTGTTCTGTAGTTATACATCACTGCACCAGATGTCAGAACAATGTTCTGTAGTTATACATCACTGCACCAGATGTCGTCTTGTGATACATCACATTCAGTAAGGGTGACGACATCTAGTTTCTGTTATCCTATCGACTAAGCCAGCTCGCCACATCCTTACATACACCTCTAGTTATCTGATGCTGTCATGTGATGGAGTTCCGTCGGTCTCGACGGTCAGTGTTCCTGTTCGAGAGACTGACGTGCAAGTGACGGAGCAATCCTCAGCATGACACTGCGTGTGATAACAAAGCTGTCAATTTGAATCTACATACACAAATATTTTTCTTCAGCAAAATAGACTGACTGCTCAAGGACACAACGCACCACACGGTACAGGAACCAAACCCATGATTTTATCATTGAGAGCCGCTCATTCTAACCGTTAAACAAAGCATTTTCCTATATTTTTAGCTGATCTAAAATTAAAATAATTAAAATTAAAACGTCAAGCAAGGGAGGTAATTTTTTCCATTTCAAGGGAAGCAACTCACTTGTGGCGTAACTAACACGAAGGATCCATAGATGTGGTTGATAGTTTCAGCTATTTAGGTGACTTAATTAGCAGTAGAGTGCTCTGAGAGCATAATAGCTAGAATAAGGATAGGATGGAAGAAATTTAGGGAATTTGATGACTGTATGCCGCCTGAGTAGTAAGTGCTAGATTGCATATCTCTGAAACAGAGAGTATGCGCAGGCTAGAGAGAAATGAAGCAAGCATGCTTCGTTGGATGTGCAATGTCATATAATTCGTAAATACCATTAGCATGAAAAATGTCTAATCCAAAGATCTGTTAAGAGTTGCCTCCCATACATAAGTTATTCAGTTTTTTTTCTTTTTTTCGCTACATTTTTATTTATTTAAAGGTAGTGTTTTAATGCCGCTTCCGTTGAATATGTAAAATCTGTTTTATTGCAAATAAATACTATAGCTGACATAATCATAATTTAAAGTCAGCCTGCCCTTCTAGCAACTATTGGACTCATCACAGACCAAGCTACTACTGCTCTGGGCAGGGGATAGGAGGCTACTACTGGCTTACGTTCACGTGCTAAGTGTACTTTATCGTGGCACAGCCATTTAGGAGGTTGTCGCGTTTTTGACACAGCTGAAGAGTCCTCCAGACCCCAACAAAGTAATTTTATTTCCTATTTGTCCTACCTACATATGAATTTTCATAAAATGCCATGTGTCCCAGTTTTTAAAATAGGTACGCTGTATCCCTGTATGTCGTAAGTTGCCATGTGTGTCCCAGTTTTTAGAATAGGTACATCGTATCTCTGTGTATCCCAGTTTTTTTAAAATATATCCCTGCATCTCATAAGAGGCAACTAAAAGGGTTGGCATCACGAAGGGCATCTGGCTGTAAAACATTGTCTCAAACCATCCTGCCCAAATTCATGGAAGAGTGGACATAAATACGATCATGATGATGGTGATGATGCTGATGATGATATACAAGAGGACTTCAAATAAATATGAGAAGAGATTGCCCCTAAACCACTGGTATATGCTGTATACATGGCCTTCCCCTTTTTCACTGATCAAGTAACAGGAGAAATTTAAGAAGTGTGTTGAAAGCAATAAATAACTTCAGCCTGTTTTGAAACCTAAGCTACATCAACTGCTGTTAATAAGGTTGCTAGACATAACGCAGGGAGGGGATATTTTATTTTAATTTTATTTTTATATTTTAGGATAAAATTGTTAATAATATTCTCTCATGTTTGACACACCAGTGTATTCCTTCAAGGAGAAATTGTGCTTAGGGCAGCTTTTTTCTTGCATTCCATAATTCAGCAGCAGTTTCTAGTTTAACCCCACCTATTATTAATCTGAAAGCCGACCTCTGAAGAAAGCTCTTGAAAAGTATTAAGTTTGTTAAATCCCACATTCTTCAGTCAATTTCAATGGTTGTTATTGTTTAGGCCTAAGTTAACTCTGATCCAGCAGCCACATAAGGAAAGGTTTTTCTGAGTTATCTAGAACTACATTATCTAATGTCTCACTGTGATAGAATTGGTTGCTATTTCCAGCAACTTTAACAACCGTGTAGAGCCTTCCCTACTTAGAGTACACTTAGTTTCAAGTTCTGTTCCATTCTGAGAGGACCTCCATCAACTTCACTGAAGTTCTTGAGGCAAACTTGTTTCGTTGACCAGTTTGACAAACTCAGATTTTTATTCTATTAACTTCTTTGCATCCTCAACAGTAAAGTTTAGAATTTCTGCATACTTCAATTATGGATCCTAATAATATTTTCTGGTTGGTTTGGTAAACAATAATTTCTTTGTGTATATTGTATTTTTTGCTTGATATATATCATCATCATCGTTTTAACGTCCACTATCCCTGATAGCAAGGGTTGGATCGGTCCATACAGACCAAGTCAGTACTGAAGTGGAGTCACTGATCTCCCAGGCAAGCCAGGGATCTGTGTCTTGCTTATGAATGGTCTCACTTTCCATTAAGTGCTCAGGAGAGGTTGTCATGACTTTGACACAACTGAGGGTCTACACAACCTTTTGTTTGGCAAGATACATGTCTGATATACTTGGTGTTGTGCATAGATGAAATAAGAATGAATATCTGTTGAAAATTAAAGGAACTTAGTTTGAATATAAAAAATAAAGACTCTCCTTAACATTTCCTGATGTAGCAGGTGTCACTGGCCTTTCTCTGTGACCTTCACTATTCTGTTTGTGGGGTACAACTTAATCACCACTCAGACTGGGGTGTAGAGTCTATCCCTCTGTTCCCCCTCTCTCTTTCCTTCATTGCTTACTTCTTTTTTTTCTTTTTCTTTCCTTTTTTTGTTCATTTCAATAATATTATTTTGTCTAACTTTACAATGGATTAATAGAATTAAAATTATATTATAAAATTTATATAATCAGAAGAAATTATTAAATTATTGGTGGTTAATGATTTCCATCATAATTTTATGTAAAAACTTCTGTATGTGTCAAATATCATCTTAATAATGAGAAAGTTAGTTATATTATTAAATCCCTCCAAATTCTTCATTATTTTCAAAATTACTTGGTTACTATGCTAACAGAACGGTTAAAGTGTTTATATTCATCTAAAAGTTTACCAGCATAATTTTATATAAGGACTTCTGTTGTTATATTCCAGATACCAACTTAATAATGAGAAAGTTAGTTGTCTTATTAAATTTCTCCATAGGAGATGTCTTTTATTAGAAATATGGTAATTAAAAGGTTAAAGTATTTATATTAATGTAAAAACCTTCAATGATCATTTTTTGTAAAACCTTTTAACTTATAATCCAAATCCTAATTTAATATTGAAAAAGTATTTTACTAAATCAATCCAAATTCTTGATTACTTCCAAAATTACTTGAAAGCCAAAGGTACTGTCTTTCTCTGCAAGGATAGATGGTGGTGGTAGTGATAATATATATCTCGGTGTATGACTGGTACTTTATTTCATTGACTCTGGAATGATAAAGGCAAAGTTAACCATGGCAGAATTTGAACTTAGAATGTAAAGAAATGCTACTGAATGATGCAAGGTATTCTGTCCAATATTCTACCGATTCTGCCAATCCATCATCCTACACCAGCAATAAATAAATCTATAAAATGGTTTCTTTTTTTTTTTTTTTTTTTTTTTGATTTTCTCTCATGAATATATTACATTTTAAAAAATTCTTTTAACTGTTCCCACCATCCGGCTGTGGCCATGCTGGGGCATTCCAATGAAAACACTCATCTGAGGTAATTTAAACATGGAGCAGTTATAGTTTGTGAATTCAGGCTGATAGAGTAAGTGGATATAGTGAAATGAGATAGGTGGTACCAAATACAATCTGATAGAGTAAGTCAATAGAATGAGATGGGTGGTACCAAATACAATCTGATAGAGTAAGTTAATACAGTGAGATGGGTGGTACCAAATACAATCTGATAGAGTAAGTCAATACAGTGAGATGGGTGGTACCAAATACAATCTGATAGAGTAAGTCAATACAGTGAGATGGGTGGTACCAAATACAATCTGATAGAGTAAGTTAATACAGTGAGATGGGTGGTACCAAATACAATCTGATAGAGTAAGTCAATACAGTGAGATGGGTGGTACCAAATACAATCTGATAGAGTAAGTCAATACAGTGAGATGGGTGGTACCAAATACAATCTGATAGAGTAAGTCAATACAGTGAGATGGGTGGTACCAAATACAATCTGATAGAGTAAGTCAATACAGTGAGATGGGTGGTACCAAATACAATCTGATAGAGTAAGTCAATACAGTGAGATGGGTGGTACCAAATACAATCTGATAGAGTAAGTCAATACAGTGAGATGGGTGGTACCAAATACAATCTGATAGAGTAAGTCAATACAGTGAGATGGGTGGTACCAAATACAATCTGATAGAGTAAGTCAATACAGTGAGATGGGTGGTACCAAATACAATCTGATAGAGTAAGTCAATACAGTGAGATGGGTGGTACCAAATACAGGTGGACTAAAGACCAGCCAATCTTGAAACTAAAGGATTATAGCAAGCTAGTCAAAAATTGCTCAGTAGTTATTCTTTACTTGTATTTCTGAATAAAGTACATCTCACCCTGTATCTCAATACTGCTTTCTTCTACCCAGAGTAATAATACCCCCCCCCCCCCCACTGTACTGTACCAATCTTTCACTTATGGATTATGTAACATAAAGTTATAATTCTAAGGTTAAATATTAAATAAATAAATGTATTCCCCTCTGAGAGAAATGTGTTTGTTTAGAGAGCAGGATCAAATTATCACCACCACTAACACTATCATCATCATCATCATCACCATCAATACAATCACCATCATCATCATCATCACACCATTTGTACAATCTGCTCCAGCCACTGCCCCACAGACATGCTTCAGCCACTGGTCAACAGACATGCTTCAGCCACTGGTCAACAGACATGCTCCAGCCACTGGTCAACAGACATGCTCCAGCCACTGCCCCACAGACATGCTTCAGCCACTGGTCAACAGACATGCTTCAGCCACTGGTCAACAGACATGCTCCAGCCACTGCCCCACAGACATGCTTCAGCCACTGGTCAACAGACATGCTCCAGCCACTGGTCAACAGACATGCTCCAGCCACTGCCCCACAGACATGCTTCAGCCACTGGTCAACAGACATGCTTCAGCCACTGGTCAACAGACATGCTCCAGCCACTGCCCCACAGACATGCTTCAGCCACTGGTCAACAGACATGCTCCAGCCACTGGTCAACAGACATGCTTCAGCCACTGCCCCACAGACATGCTCCAGCCACTGGTCAACAGAGATGCTCCAGCCACTGGTATATATCAACTTTCGCCCAAATCCATTCTCTCGACCAAGATCTCCCCAAGGCCTACCTCCATCTCTCCTCTACTTGCCACCCTTTCCTTGCCCAATCCCTTATCCAATTCATCCTTTACCTCAATCGCCTCCTTTTCAATTTCCTCACTTCTGTAAAAAATCATAATCTCGACTCTCTCCGCTCCCCTCCTGCCGTCACCGCCCATACTCATTTTCACCTCCAACCCTAACCCTTCTATCCCGTCACCTACCACTGAATCTGCACAAGCTTTGCCCAACCACCTTGACCCCTACGCCTCTTTTACTCCCTCACGTCCCTGCACTGTAGTCATCATACTCTAGGACCTACCACTCTCCCAAGCTGAGCGCTCCCTCCTAGCCCCTGGTTTGCGTTTTATACCAACCACATCTACCTGCGACGAGTTCCGCACACGTGCCGAGATTGAAGGGTTCTACTGTCGATTAAAGCTGAAAGCTTTTTTTCACAACACGCCATCATCGACACGGACGGATGACTTCACTCGTCTCAGTCGCCGGCAATCACATTAGACGCCGAGATCTGGCCAATTCAGCACCCCCGACTCCTTTGTCAATACTTGCCGGTGTACTGTGAATAGGTTCCGTATCCACCAGCATTCTCATTACTCTAACATCACGCGAACTGAGCTCTTCACAACCTTCGGCGTCGCGATGGCATTGTCATCAAACCCGCTGACAAAGGTGGCACTGTGGTGGTTTGGAGCGCTGATCTATATAGGGTTGAGGCTCTCCGTCAGCTTCACAATACCCTTTTTTACCACCCTTTATCCTCCACCATTCGCAAGCTCATCTCCTCCTCTCACCTACCCCCTACAGCCACCAACCTTATTGTACGCACCCCTCGCACACCCACCATCTACTTCCTCCCCAAAATACACAAACAGAATAATCCTGGCCGTCCTATCGTTTCTGCGTGCAACTGCCCCACCGAGATAATTTCTGAATATTTAGACACCATCCTCGCCTCGTTGGTCAGCAATCTCCTCTCCCACATTATGCCCTTAGACTCTTCAACTCTTTCTCCTTTCCTCCTGGTCCCTCCCGCCTTCTCTTTACCCTGGACATCACTTCTCTCTATACTGTCATCCCTCATGATGACGGCCTCTGCGCACTCCAGCATTTTTTTAGATTTACACCCTACCCCTTACCCCAGCACTACCACTCTTTTCCGTCTGGCTGAGCTTGTTCTCACCCTTAATGGATTATCTTTTTCGGGTGAATTTTACCAGCAGGTCTCTGAGGAAGCGATGGGAACCAGAATGGGTCCAAACTATGCCAACTTGTTTGTTGGCTACGTCAAATCCCAGATTTTCTCCCAGTACGCTGGACCAACTCCTGAGTTATACGGTCCGTCTCCTCAATCTATTTTATTTCTCATTCTTTCTTATGATGAAGGACTAGCGTCCGAAACGTTAAGACCCTCTTCCTGCTACTTCAAGCGTTAACCTAATATATCCCTTCCATATACTGTACTGATTGTGTTGTTATTTCTGTTTACCTTTTACATATATATATATATATATATATTAGAATATAGGGTTAACCGAACAGAGCTCAGGCTATCATAACTGATAGTTGTCAGTGAAATATGTATAACTGAGTTTTAAATAAACTTGAATCAACTGATTATGGCCTTTGATATTTTAATAATATATATATATATATATCATCATCACCATCATCATCATTTTATGTCTGCTTATATATATTCCCCCTCTCTCTTTTTATATATATATACATATATATAAAAGTTACAGTAGAGGTAGACCAAGGAAGTTGTGAGAGTCTATTTCAAATCACTGAATCTCACAGCCAGGTTGATGACAAGTAGAGAGATGCTGAGTTGAAAAGGACCCATCCAACCCATGCAAGAGCAGATGTAATATGATGATGATGATGATGATAATGATGATTCCTCTTATATATTTATGAAATTGTAATTTTAGAATTCAATATGTTACAAAACGACAATGTTTAATTATTTTCCTGTTGGTGCCAGACCACACCTAAATTCCACCAAGTTGGCTCTTTTAGTTTTTTCTCTCTTTCTTTTTTTTTTGTATTTTGTTTCGTCTTTTCTTATTTTCTTCAGAAAAACAAGAGTGGAATGTGTCAGTAGGAAATAATCTCAAACATTTCATTCTTTATAACACCCTCCAGAAAAATACTGAGAGTCCAGATCTCATTTCATGATAGTTGTTCCAAACACCAAACTAAATATTCACAACAAATGGAGTTTTTTTAATCTTTTTTTTCTTATATTCATAAAATTTTAGAAATGTTTTCATTTATTTCCTTTTTGTTTCGTTTTGTTTCGTTTTGTTTTTCCTTCCTCTTTAATTAAAATTAAATTTTGATGAAATTAATCAGATAAAATATCTACAATATTAGTGAAAATATTTTGTTTGTAAGCATTGAAGTTATTAGTGCATCTGTTGCTGTTGTTTAACCCTAGGTTAACAATGAATAAGCAGACCTCTGATCAAAGGCATTCTAGCCATAACCATCCCATCTTTGATTCAGACATATTGTTATTTAAGTTAGAATCTCAGATAGAATACTTTGCAGTATTTGTTCCAGCTCTCTGCTCTCTCTCAGTTGAAATCCCACTGAAGTCAGCTTTCATTTTCATCCTTTTAAGGTCGATAATAAAAGTAACAGTGTGTCCTCCAATATCATGTGGAACTATCACATAGTGTTAATAGTTGTTGTTTAACTCTAGGTCAGCTCTGTTCAGGCAGAACCATCATCAAACATATTCCATCCATGGCCATCCCATTAACAGTTAGTAGTAACTCGTCAGCCATAATTTCTTTCCTCTGTTCTACTAAAATATTCACCGACAAACAATTAAAAGTCTCAATAAGTTGGACAATTATCTTGCCTCTCCATCAATATCTGTGGTCTCTTCTGGAAAGTAGTGTCTGTTTACTTAGAATTCATTCTTACAACTCAGGCATGTCACCGAGGAGGAAGAGGAAGACAGGATGACACAGCCCCTCCCCTCACCTTTCAATGGTATACCCTCAGACTTAGAAAATAGAGTTTATATATTAAAAATGTTCTGAAATACGTTCCATGTGATAAAGTGCACTCACAGAGTGTTCTTAAGCACCGCCGTCAGCACCAAAACCTGGAGACAGGTTTGCTACAACTTACCTCTCTCATTTGGATATCAACGACAAAGGCTTCCTGTCACCCTGGTTCAAACTGTCTCTTCCATCTCTCCTCTCCATCAATATATGTGGTCTTTTCTGAAAAGTGATGTCTATTTACTGAGAAATAATTCTTACCTCTCTCCTTTGGACATCAACAACAAAGGCTTCCTTCCAGTTACCTTGGTGCAAACTCTCCCTTCCTTTCCATTCCTTCAAGTTCCTCAACTAGCGTTCAATCTGGGCTGACTTAGAACTAAGCAACAGCAACAACAGCAGGTTATTTTAAACATTAGAACAAGATATTTCCACAACAGAAATCCCAAAGAACAAGAGCAAGAAGGAACAAACAGTTGTAACTGGTTTATTAAATATATATTCATATATAAACAAAACAAAACAGAAAAAAGTGCTTCAAAAGTGTATTATATAAACTGTTGATTGTATCAAACGGTTTCTAGTGGCTTATGTATGTATACAGTAAAACAAATCTAGTTTTTATTAATTGATACTTAGATCTAATTAATAAAACTTGTGTCCTTTTGACTGCTAAATCTTTATAAGAACAATGTTTGTTTGAGAATATCCCTTTATATAACATGCCATAGAAATTTAGGGTTTGACAGTTACAAAATAAAATATTTTATATAAAAAAAAAAAAACAAAAAAATAATGAAGCTTCCATTTATCTAATTTTCTTAAGACTGAGTATATGTATTGGTCTATATAAGTTTTAACAAAACTCAAGACATATCTCAACCGGTATTTTTATGTTTGTGACATGTAGTTTGTTGTCAAGAAGAAATAGTCACCAGGATAAACTTATTTACTCCTTAATAATAATAACAACAACAACAATGACAATAATAGTAGTAGTGTTAATAATAACAATAATAGTAACTAATAATAATAATAATGTTAATAATAATTGGACGGTGTAAAAATGGATCTTAATCAACAGGTTTTGAATTAATGTTTAAATAGAAACAGAGCTAAATTTATTTAGATCTTAGGAACATTCCTATATATATATATATATATATATATATATATATATATATATATATATATATATATTTATATATATATATATACATACATCTGGTTTAGGTAATTAATTGTTCTATACATTCATACATAAACACTATACAGGATGAAAATAACTTTAGCCCCAACTCTAGTGAGTGTCTGGTATAGTTAGTTTATAATATCAAAACAGTTAAAATTCTTACATGCGTGTATATATATATATAACTAAATATCTATATAGATTATACCATAATATTCTGATATATTTTAAACAGGCTGTAACTGGTTTGTACACATTATATTATGAAACACTTTGTGTATGTAGTTCTTAGAGCAAAGGCATATTGGAGTGCCCCAGTACCAATTCTTTCAAATAATCAAGTTCACGTCTTTCTCAGGTACTGAGATATTTTCACAGTTCTTTAGACACAAGCAAGCTCAGCTGGTTAAAATATGACAATATTATTTTAGGAACGCTATACCTATCTCTCTCTCTCTCTCTCTCTCTCTCTCTCTCTCTCTACATATATAGTAATTAAGATACATGGCAACTAAACATGTTTTCTTTGGTACTCATAATTTCAGGATTGTATCCAATCAATCTTGCAAGATTAATCTGCTACCATTAACCAGATACCACCATGAAATTATGAGTACAAAAGGAAACATGTTTAGTTGCCATGTATATTTAGTCATATAAAATACCTCTATTTACATATCAGGGACTCATTCTTTTGGAATTATAATTTACATAAAATGATATATATATATATATATATATATAATTAATTCATTTGAAATTAAGGCATAACTTTATTACTATGTTGTATATCCTGTTTCCATATATAATGGAGTGACCAATGAAAATGAGAGACCAATGACAGGGTTACACTTCAGCTTTGAAAAAAAATCAATATACTCTTCTACATGTATTGAGAACTTTTTTCTCTTGTTCACACATCCAAATGTATAGACATGTGCAAGCACACATATATACACATATATACACAGATATTTGTATGTTTATATATGTATGTGTGTGTATGTGCATCAACTTATGCCTATGTATAGATGTCTGTGTCTGTGCGTTGATAGATATTTTCACAAAATAAATAAAATCCTACTTGAACAACAACAAAATAAATAACAACAACTACTACTACTACTACTACAACTACCACTACTACTACTATTAATAATAATAATAACGACCACAATGAAAATGGAAATAATGATAATAAAGATAATAATGTGTTTTAACTTTAGCATAAGGTCACACACATTTATAGGGAAGAGGTATAGTCAAGTGATCACCCTCAGTAAATTACTGGTACCTATTGTGGTATTTCCAGAGCTCTGTAAAGGAATATCTAAACAATTTCATGCAGAGGCACAGTCCCCAAAACTTTGGGGGCGAGGAATAGCCGTGTCCATTAATTCCAGCAGTGGGTATTTATATCTTATTGACCCCTGATCAATGAAAGGCAACGTCAACCGTAAAGGGATCTAACCAGATATCACAAGGTATTTTCTCTGGTGCTCTACCAATTCTGCCAATCACCACCCATGTTATTATTATTATTGCATGCTATCAGTTCATTACTGAGCATAGTCAAGCACCTTGGACATGTGCAGTGTCATGTTGTTGGTGTTGCTGTTGTTTCTATTGCACTGAAAGTAATCCACATTGTTATCATCATCATCATTATTGTTATTATTATTATTATTTATTATTGTTATTATTATTGTTATTATTATTATTGTTATTATTATTGTTGTTATCAATATTAATATTCTCTGAACAGCAAGAAAGAACAAACACATGAAAGGGGGAGGGGGGGAGAATGAGAGGGAGCTAGAGAGAGGGGTAGTGAGAGGGGTAGTAAGGGTGGGAGTAAGAGGGAACTAGAGAGAGGGGTAGTAAGGGTGGGAGTGAGAGGGAACTAGAGAGAAAAACCAAGGACTGAAGGACACAAATTCCTCATCTAATGGAACCAAGAAACTGTGTCCCTAGCAACAGTAATAAGTTACTTCTTTTGTTATGTATTATTTGTTTTTTCAGAGGGGGCTGGGGAGGGGGGGGGGTTGTCTTCATTTCTGGTTTTGGTTTCTATCATGCTGTCCCATCCTTCAGATGTTAAGAGTTAGTCAATGACATTAACTGGTTTATTTGGGGGCCTCGTCTTCAGCCTCTGCCTCGCCTTCAGCCTCTTCAACCTCTTCAACAGCCGCTATTTCACTTTCATATTTCTCCGCATTGTCTATTGCATCTGCTTCATCAGCAATTACTGCTTCACCGCCATTCTCCTAGGGTTACAGGTACAGATACCGTTCATATCAACCCAGGTGTTAATTGGATCAGTCAATGGAGTTTTTTAATCAGATGAAATAAAGAAAAAAGAAAAACAAAAGAAAATAATTAGTTATGATTGGTTAGCAATTTTAATGTTAACACAAAACAAAAGTATTGTGTGTATGTATGTGTGTATATATATATATATATATGTGTGTGTGTATATATGTATGTATATGTGTGTGTGTGTGTATATATATATACAGGGTGCGGACAATATTTGTTCGCAAGATTACTGTCTAGGAAAAAATAACACAGTAGTTTTATTTCTTAAGATATATTTATCAAACTTGGGTCAGTTTGTCTTCATGACTTGTTCTTTCGATCTCACTTGATAAACCCGCCATTGGCTTTGATGATGGCCTCGGAACCGGCTATAGGCCTTCGTCACTGTCCCCCGACTTAGGCCTCTAAAGGCACTTGTGATCCTGGCCTTCAGATCGTCTTTCGTATTGCAGCTAGATCTGTTGGTTTCTCGTTCCACTGTGCCCCGCACAAAGAAGTTGAGGGGGTTGCAGTCAGGCGAGCTGGGAGGCCAGATGTCAGGTGAAGTGTGGGCGACGAAGTTCTCTGTCAGCCAGGCTTGGGTCTTTCGGCTGGTATGGCAAGGCGCTGAGTCTTGCTTCCACATGTACGGCCTACCTGCAGCTACCTGGTCGATCCAGGGCTTTACTACCTCGCTCAGAATGTGGATGTAGCCATTAGTGTTCAGCTTGAGGCTCTCGGGAAGAAGTGAGGTGGCATGACGTCACCTTGACTGCTGACGACACCCAAGACCAATGTTGTCACTGGAAACTTTGTCTGCATGACTCTGGGCATGTCTCTGGATGAGACAGCGAGCCACCTGTTGTTCTGGGAGTTGATCTTCTGGTCTTGGCAGAAGTTTTTCTCATCGGAGAAAAACCACAGCATGTCTGGCTCCAGTGGGTGTTTCAACTTGTTGATCAGCTTCTTTGCGTGCTTCAGTCGCTTTTCTTGCATCGCCTTTGACAGAAATTGTCCTTTCCTCATCTTGTATGAAACGTAGCGAATGTCTTCATGAACCACCAGCCTAATGAGCTTTTCATCCACGCCTTTCTCCCTTGCAATGGCACGCATCGACTTGCTAGGTTCATTGTTGATGATATCCTGAACTTCAGCGACGAACTCGGGCATTCTGAAGGCGTCAGATCGTCGATCATGTGTTTTCCTCTCTGATGTTGCTTTGTAGTTGAATCCTGAATCTTTCAATTCTTTTCTGACCTTTTCCACCATTCTCCTACTGACGCTGAAAAAGTCTGAAATTTCCTTATTGGTCCTCCCGGCGCGGATTCCAAGAAGAACTCCGTGTCTCTTCCACAAATTTGGAGGCTCAAAATTATTCATAATCAATTATTCTGAAAATAAATAATGGAAATATAGTCACTGTTTTTATGAAGACAAGAGTGACAACAGAAGTAAAAAAAATTTGCATAAAATTAGCAGTTGAAAATTGCAAACAAATATCGTCCACACCCTGTATATATATATATATATATATATATATATAGTGTGTGTGTATATATATATGTATGTATACGTATGTGTGTGTGTGTGTATATATATATATATATATATATATATAAAAGCATAGTAGTATAGTTTATATGAAGAATTGTGAGATGTGTAATTAAGTATGTATTGGGAAAGCCTGTACAAAAAAATGGCTTGTAAGAACAAGATTCTTCTATTTTTCTTCACTTGATAAAGAGTTTCTAAATTCGAAATATTCTGAAATTTAGGGTAAAAACTATTGTTTATCACTACTCTAGTTCCACTATAATATCTCTTATTATACCAGCTTTCCTAATACATTCTTAATATATAAGCATATATATATTTAAACAGATATATGTAAAATCAGATGTATGTATAAGTATATATCTGTTTGTAAGATATAGCAGCGTAGTGGATAAGAGTGTTGAAACTTTGTCAGTTGCAAGAAAATTCAGTTTAAGAAGATGTGAGAGAAATCAACTGTTGAGTAGGACACCAGTCTACAGTAGACACACTTCACAGAAGATCTGCTACTTACCAACATTCCTAACATTTAGGTAAACTAAACTGTAGATATTAAAGAGTACTAATCAAGTATGCTGAAATACCTGGAGTGGATTTCAGCTGGGTGTTCAATGCTTTTATAATTCTAACCAGATTTCAGATAATTTCTATGTATTCTATGTATTCTATGTATTCTATGTCTATTTTCGTTTTTTAATGAATAAATTGTTGCTCTAAAACAATTTTGATTTCATTTAATGTCATATTAAAATTAGAGAAGGATGAGAGATCATCTGTAAAATGGGCTGTATGATCTTTGAACAATCATTTTAGGGTTCTATGACAAAATAAGTTTGAGAATCACAACTCTGATGTAGCCTTTAATATGTGTTCATAAGATTAGTGAAGAGAGACAGAGAGAGAGAAGAAAATTAGCATATGACATCCCATCCTAGATGTTACCATTTCTATGCAGTCACTTGTCCTGCTAGAAATAGTAACCAAATCTCCCTCAAATAACACTCTACTGTATTGAGAAAGGAATAACATATTGGATAACATAAATTTTAGATATTCTATGTGTAAGGAAAACAAAAAAAAGATGGGATAATCATAGCTTGAATACGTTTTATTATAGGTATGTTGATAGGAGGCTAAACAACAGCTTAACAGCTACAAAAAGCTAATTTACACAGTGGCTAGCAAATGGACAAATATATATTTGAAAAGAAGAAAAAAACAACAGCAAACAAGAAAACATGCTAGCTAAAGATAGAGAACAGACGATACCAGAAATGATAATCATCACCAATTTAACAACATCAACAACACCAAAAAGGTATAGTTATTCAAAGTCTAACAAGATTTATCTAACCACTAATTATTACATAGCAATCACGCCATCAATTAATCATCATTATTGTTTCTTGATCATCATTACAATTTCAGCATTCTTTTGTTTTAGGTAGAGCTTACATTTCGCTACTAGGTAATCCATTAAAATCAATTAAAATAATTTTCTTCCCTATTTTCTTTAATCTATTATAAAAAAAAAATTAATTTCAAATATTTCCTTTCATTAATAAATCCTTCTGAATTTACATATACTAAAGTTTCGGTAGATTTGAGGAAAAGAATGGAAGTGATGTCTGATAAATGTTGCTATATTTCCTTTCTTATACAAATAAATGATTGAGACAGATCAATATAATATACAGTTCCATCAGGTACAGTTCTTTTTTATATTGCCATATTGTCTTCGGGGATTCATGGAGATCAATGAAATATGGTGATATATAAGATCTACTTAAAATAAAAGAATGCTATAGTTTTATTGGTTTTTGCAACACTACCAAATGTATTAAATGGCAACATTGTACATCAGAAATAATAATAATATTATTACAAATTTGATATCTCAGTCATTGATGTTATTTAACTGGAAAATTTGCCCAAATGAACATCAGGCCGCTACCTGCAGCCTCAGATATTATCATTATTACTATCATTATTATCAAGATAAGAATGACAATGATAATCATGTTAATAATAATGATGATGACAGTGATGATGAACAATGAACATTTAGAGAACTATCATGCAATACGAAAATGGGCAACCATGCAGAAGTAGAAAATACAAACTGTTTTAGTGATTCAGTATATATATATATATATATATATATATATATATATATATATATATAGACTCCACTTTGAAAATTCAAAGTAGACTGAAACACTTTTAATGGACATTTGCAGAATATTCCAGATTTTGGTTCAGCATCTTAAACAGGGTCAGCTTGGTGAGTTTGATTAAAGTTCCCATTTAGTTTAAACTTCACTGAGTTGATGTTTGGAGAGAAGGGTAAGAAGGGAGCTCCAGAGCAATTCCAGTTCTTATATGACACTAATATTCATATCTTCTAATTCAGCTATCAACCCATATTTTCAATATCTCCTTAATATTAACAAATCCAATGGGCTTAATTGTTTCCTAGCCAGTATTCTCATAATGTGTTGAAGTACTCAAGCTTTTTAAAATCTCTTTTATAATCTATTCAGTTACAGCTGACTTATCTGACATGGAATTAAGCTTTTGGTTGAAGGGTCCATACTATCTATTGGATTTGAATTGTGTTCAATATTCAAAATAACTTAACTCTCTTATAGTCCAGTCCATCTAACTGAAGATTGGTATCATGAATAGATATCATTTACCACTCAAAGTAGAACAACACCACTGCATATTGGCAAAGAACAGGCTCTGCAAGTCTGTGGCCATAGATACAATACTTGATAAAGGATTTTTCAATGGTATTTATACAACTTAATGCCTTATGACAATCTCACATACAACCAGTTTGACTGACTTTATAAACAACCATTTGTTAACTACAATTATTGTTATAAATAAGTAGTTTTAGCTTTTATCACATCCTGAGAACTGTAAATAAAGCTGATTATAAACAGGACAAGAAATGAAACCCTGAACTCAAAATGACAAACTTTTACGATTACACCAGATATCTAACATGAAAAACAACAAATAGTTGATCTCATTGTCTAGATTCAAGGATACTAAAGGGCCATTATGTTCTGAGGAAGATGCACAGCAGACCAAAAATGAGATGGAGGTCAGTGACGTAATTTTCACCACTCTTTAAAGTGGTAGTTTTGGTTCCATGAAAGATGCACCCAGCACAACCTGTAAGGTGGATGGTTGGCATTTGGAAGAGCATCCAGCCATAGAAACCATGCCAAATATGGAATGTAACCAGTAATATTGGTTACTCCAGCCTGTTTGATCTCATACCATGACCTATCCAACCCATGCCAGCATAGAAAGGGGACATAGTATGATGATGATGATGATGATGATGATGATTATACTTCAAAAGGCATACGATTATCCTTTGCTTTTTAAATGCTCTTAAAATGCAATTTAAATATCTGTGTTTACAAGCGTGTTCAACATAATCTAACAGAGGAAATGTCTTTTAACTAAAAAACAACACAATCACTGATGACTTCATACAGATCTGAATAAACAGATTTAAATGAGAAGAAAAGATAAGAAGTTGTACTGATCATATATTTGCTGAAGACTATTTTGACAGCCTTAAATAATACCAACTGGGAATCTATACTGAATTGAATTAAAATTTGAAAAATGGTTGAGATATAACTTTAAAAGGATAAATTATAAATTATTCCTGAGGAGTCATTTGTTTGATAGGCTACTGTCACACATTGTCTGATACACCACCATCACACATTGTCTGATAACTAAGCATTTAGAAAGGTAGACAGAATCAAATTTATGAGCAGTCACACAGAATCAAAAAGCTTTGAATTAGACCAAGGTTCATATTATGGCTTCCAAGCCAACTGGACAGCTTTATTATTCACAGTTTGATGTGGACAAGTCTTAAACTCATACTTAAAGTTAATGAAGTCCATCACTGAACAACTTAATAGAAGGTATACATGAATTTCTTCAGTCAGTAAGTGCCTTGTGTTTCCTTTCGTTAAACAAATATGATACAATCAGCTGTGCTCTAAGACCCAATCGAAGTAACTGTAAGAAATAGAGTAAAACAAAAGCATTAGACAGTACCGCTTTTATACTCGCAGAAGACTTCCTTTCTGGTATGGCTTCAGAGCTTCCTGTAGGTGTCTTTCTTACTTCACCATTTTTACCCACCAAAGAATCTTTGCTTCCTCTTCTAGTTATAGACATTGCACTATGGACTGATGTTTTACTTCCTTGTAACTGAGCTGGAGGTTCCTCTTCTCCCTGCATAGAAGCACTTCTTCTTGAAATTAACTGGGCTGGAGGTTTCTCTTCTTCCTGTATAGTAGCTTTTGTACTACTTCTTGAAAGTAACTGGACTGGAGGTTCCTCTTCTCCCTGCATAGAAGCTTTTGAACTTCTTCTTGAAATTAACCGGATTGGAGATTCTTCTCCCTGCATAGAAGCTTTTGTACTTCTTCTTGAAATTAACTGGGCTGGAGGTTGCTCTTCTCCCTGCATAGAAGCTTTTGTACTTCTTCTTGAAATTAACTGGGCTGGAGGTTCCTCTTCTCCCTGCATAGAAGCTTTTGAACTTCTTCTTGAAGGTATCTGGACTGGAGGTTCCTCTTCTCTCTGCATAGAAGCTTTTGAACTTCTTATTGAAGGTAACTGGACTTGAGGTTCCTCTTCTCCCTGCATAGAAGCTTTTGAACTTCTTATTGAAGGTAACTGGACTGGAGGTTCCTCTTCTCCCTGCATAGAAGCTTTTGAACTTCTTATTGAAGGTAACTGGACTTGAGGTTCCTCTTCTCCCTGCATAGAACATTTTGAACTTCTTCTAGAAGGTATCTGGGCTGAAGGTTGCTCTTCTCTCTGCATAGAAGCTTTTGAACTTCTTCTTGAAGGCATCTGGGCTGGTGGTTCTTCTCCCTGCATAGAAGCTTTTGAACTTCTTGAAGGAAACTGGGCTGGAGGTTCTTCTTCTCTTTGCATAGAAGCTTTTGAACTTCTTCTTGAAGGTATCTGGGCTGAAGGTTCCTCTTTTCCCTGCACAGAAGCTTTCGAACTTCTTCTTGAAGGTATCTGGGCTGAAGGTTCCTCTTTTCCCTGCACAGAAGCTTTTGAACTTCTTCTTGAAGGTATCTGGGCTGGAGGTTCCTCTTTTCCCTGCACAGAAGCTTTTGAACTTCTTCTTGAAGGTATCTGGGCTGGAGGTTCCGCTTTTTCCTGCATAGAAGCTTTTGAACTTCTTCTTGAAGGTATCTGGGCTGGAGGTTCCGCTTTTTCCTGCATAGAAGCTTTTGAACTTCTTCTTGAAGGTATCTGGGCTGGAGTTTCCGCTTTTTCCTGCATAGAAGCTTTTGAACTTCTAGAAGGTAACTCAGCTGGAGGTTCCTCTTCTCCTTGCACAGAAGCTTTTGAACTTCTTCTAGAAGGTAACTGAGCTGGAGGTTCCTCTTCTCCCTGTACAGAAGCTTTTGTACTACTTCTTCTTGAAGATAACTCAGCCGGAGGTTCTTCCTGCATACCAGCTTTTCTACTACTTCTTCTTGAAGATAACCCAGCTGGTGGTTGCACTTCTGACATTAAAGCTTTTGTACTACTTTTTCTTAAATGAGAATGAGCTGAATGTTCTCTCTGTATAGAACCTTTTCTACTACTATTTTTTCTTGAAAGTAACCTAGCTGGAAGTTCCTCTTTTTCCTGAGTAGAGGTTTTAGTGCTTCTTGTAGGTAACTCAACTGGAAGTTTCTCTTTTCCCTGCACAGAGGATTTCCTTCTTCTTCTTGAATTTAACATAGCTGAAGTTTCCTCTTCTCCCTGCAAAGAGTCATTCCTACTTCTTCTTGTAAGTAACTGAGCAGGAGGTTGTCCCTGCACAGAAGATTTTGTACTTCTTCTTGAAGGTAACTGGGCTGGAGGTTCCTCTTCTCCCTGTATAGAATTATTGTTATAAATAAGTAGTTTTAGCTTTTATCACATCCTGAGAACTGTAAATAAAGCTGATTATAAAAAGGACAAGAAATGAAACCCTAAACTCAAAATGACAAACTTTTACGATTACACCAGATATCTAACATGAAAAACAACAAAGCCTTTAAAATAGTTGATCTCATTGTCTAGATTCAAGGATACTAAAGGGCCATTATGTTCTGAGGAAGATGCACAGCAGACCAAAAATGAGATGGGGATCAGTGACGTAATTTTCACCACTCTTTAAAGTGGTAGTTTTGGTGCCATGAAAGATGCACCCAGCACAACCTGTAAGGTGGATGGTTGGCATTTGGAAGAGCATCCAGCCATAGAAACCATGCCAAATATGGAATGTAACCAGTAAGATTGGTTACTCCAGCCTGTTTGATCTCATACCATGACCTATCCAACCCATGCCAGCATAGAAAGGGGACATAGTATGATGATGATGATGATGATGATGATGATGATGATTATACTTCAAAAGGCATACGATTATCCTTTGCTTTTTAAATGCTCTTAAAATGCAATTTAAATATCTGTTTACAAGCGTGTTCAACATAATCTAACAGAGGAAATGTCTTTTAACTAAAAAATAACACAATCACTGATGACTTCATACAGATCTGAATAAACAGATTTAAATGAGAAGAAAAGATAAGAAGTTGTACTGATCATATATTTTCTGAAGACTATTTTGACAGCCTTAAATAATACCAACTGGGAATCTATACTGAATTGAATTAAAATTTGAAAAATGGTTGAGATATAACTTTAAAAGGATAAATTATAAATTATTCCTGAGGAGACATTTGTTTGATAGGCTACTGTCACACATTGTCTGATACACCACCATCACACATTGTCTGATAACTAAGCATTTAGAAAGGTAGACAGAATCAAATTTATGAGCAGTCACACAGAATCAAAAAGCTTTGAATTAGACCAAGGTTCATATTATGGCTTCCAAGCCAACTGGACAGCTTTATTATTCACAGTTTGATGTGGACAAGTCTTAAACTCATACTTAAAGTTAATGAAGTCCATCATTGAACAACTTAAGTATTGTTTTATATGCAGATAATGTTACAACTATGAGTATTAAATGAGATAAAGTAATTCTTGTCTTTATTTTCTCATGAGATGTTTATTCCTTGTCTTTTGCCTATATATTTCTATGGTAACTTTATTTCAAATAACAAATTTAATATCTCACCCATTTCTGTATGATTTACTTTCTAAAATTTGTTCTAAAGAAACTTGAAAGAATCTGTTACACAAATCCAATTATTCAGCCCCCAGCAAGCTATCATTCCCAAACCAAGAGATCCCCAATTCTCTACATGTAAATCATCTTTCTCTCTACCTCACTTTTTATCTCTCATTAGCAACTGAAATATAAAGAATGTTTAATAGAAGGTATACATGAATTTCTTCAGTCAGTAAGTGCCTTGTGTTTCCTTTCATTAAACAAATATGATACAATCAGCTGTGCTCTAATACACAATTGAAGTAATTGTAAGAAATAGAGTAAAACAAAAGCATTAGACAGTACCGCTTTTATACTCGCAGAAGACTTCCTTTCTGGTATGGCTTCAGAACTTCCTGTAGGTGTCTTTCTTACTTCACCATTTTTATTCAACAAAGAATCTTTGCTTCCTCTTCTAGTTATAGACATTGCACTATGGACTGATGTTTTACTTCCTTGTAACTGGGCTGGAGGTTCCTCTTCTCCCTGCATAGAAGCTTTTGTGCTACTTTTTCTTGAAAGTATCTCAGCCGGAGTTTCCCCTTCTTCCTGTATAGAAGCTTTTGTGCTACTTTTTCTTGAAAGTATCTCAGCCGGAGTTTCCCCTTCTTCCTGTATAGAAGCTTTTGTGCTACTTTTTCTTGAAAGTATCTCAGCCGGAGTTTCCCCTTCTTCCTGTATAGAAGCTTTTGTGCTACTTTTTCTTGAAAGTATCTCAGCCGGAGTTTCCTCTTCTCCCTGCATAGAAGTTTTTGTACTACCACTTCTTGAAAGTAACTCAGTTGGAGGTTCCTCTTCTCCCGGCGTAGAAACTTTTGTACTACTTCTTCTTGAAGGTAACTCAGCTGGAGGTTCCTCTTCTCCCGGCGTAGAAACTTTTGTACTACTTCTTCTTGAAGGTAACTCAGCTGGGGATTCTTCTTCCGGCGTAGAAACTTTTGTACTACTTCTTCTTAAAGGTAACTCAGCTGGAGGTTCCTCTTCTCCCTGCAGAGAAGCTTTTGTACTACTACTTCTTGAAAGTAACTCAGCTGGTGGTTCCTCTTCTCCCTGCAGAGAAGCTTTTCTACTACTTCTTCTTGAAAGTAACTCAGCTGGTGGTTCCTCTTCTCCCTGCAGAGAAGCTTTTCTACTACTTCTTCTTGAAAGTAGCTCAGCTGGTGGTTCCTCTTCTCCCTGCAGAGAAGCTTTTCTACTACTTCTTCTTGAAAGTAGCTCAGCTGGTGGTTCCTCTTCTCCCTGCAGAGAAGCTTTTCTACTACTTCTTGAAAGTAACTCAGCTGGCGGTTCTTCTTCTCCCTGCATGGAAGCTTTTGTACTACTTCTTCTTGAAGGTAACTCAGCTAGAGGTTCTTCTTCTCCCTGCACAGAAGCTTTTCTACTACTTCTTCTTGAAAGTAACTCAGCTGGAGGTTCTTCTTCTCCCTGCATAGAAGCTTTTGTACTACTTCTTCTTGAAAGTAACTCAGTTGGAGGTTCCTCTTCTCCCGGCGTAGAAACTTTTGTACTACTTCTTCTTGCAGGTAACTCAGCTGGAGGTTCTTCTCCCTGTATAGAAGCTCTTGTACTACTTTTTCTTGAAGGTAACTCAGCTGGAGGTTCTTCTTCTCCCTGCATAGAAGCTTTTGTACTACTTCTTCTTGAAGGTAACTCAGCTGGAGGTTCTTCTTCTCCCGGCATAGAAGCTTTTGTACTACTTCTTCTTGAAGGTGACTCAGCTGGAGGTTCTTCTCCCTGTATAGAAGCTCTTGTACTACTTTTTCTTGAAGGTAACTCAGCTGGAGGTTCTTCTTCTCCCTGCATAGAAGCTTTTGTACTACTTCTTCTTGAAGGTAACTCAGCTGGAGGTTCTTCTTCTCCCTGCATAGAAGCTTTTGTACTACTTCTTCTTGAAGGTGACTCAGCTGGAGGTTCTTCTCCCTGCATAGAAGCTTTTGTACTACTTCTTCTTGAAGGTAATTCAGCCTGAGGTTCCTCTTCTCCCTGTATAGAAGCTTTTGTGCTACTTCTTCTTGAAGGTAACTCAGCTAGAGGTTCCTCTTCTCCCTGTATAGAAGCTTTCGTGCTTCTTCTTGAACGTATCTGGGCTGGAGGTTCTTCTTCTCCTTGCACAGAAGCTTTCGTACTTCTTCTTGAAGATAACTGGGCTGGAGTTTCCTCTTCAATGGTTTCTTTTGGAGATAACGGAACCGCATATTCAACTCTCTGCATAGATTCTTTTGTACTTCTTCTTGAAGCTAACTGGGCTGGAGGTTCCTCTTCTTCCTGTATAGAAGTTTTTGTACTTCTTCTTGAAGGGAACTGGGCTGGAGGTTCCTCTTCTGCCTGCAGAGAAGTTTTCGTGCTTTTTCTTGAAATTAACTGGGCTGGAGATTCTTCTCCTTGCATAGAAGTTTTGGAACCTATTCTTGGAGATAACTGGGTTACAGCTTCTTCTCCCTGCATAGAAGTTTTGGAACCCATTCTTGGAGATAACTGGGCTGGAGCTTCTTCTCCCTGCATAGAAGCTTTGGGGGTTAGCCTTGGAGATGTCTGCCCTGAGAGTTCTTCTCCCTGCATAGAAGCTTTGGGGGTTAGCCTTGGAGATGTCTGACCTGAGAGTTCTTCTCCCTGCATAGAAGCTTTGGGGGTTAGCCTTGGAGATGTCTGACCTGAAAGTTCTTCTCCCTGCATAGAAGCTTTGGGGGTTAGCCTTGGAGATGTCTGACCTGGGAGTTCTTCTCCCTGCATAGAAGCTTTGGGGGTTAGCCTTGGAGATGTCTGACCTGAGAGTTCTTCTCCCTGCATAGAAGCTTTGGGGGTTAGCCTTGGAGATGTCTGACCCGAGAGTTCTTCTCCCTGCATAGAAGCTATGGGGGTTAGTCTTGGAGATGTCTGACCTGGGAGTTCTTCTCCCTGCATAGAAGCTATGGGGGTTAGCCTTGGAGATGTCTGACCTGAGAGTTCTTCTCCCTGCATAGAAGCTTTGGGGGTTAGCCTTGGAGATGTCTGACCTGAGAGTTCTTCTCCCTGCATAGAAGCTTTGGGGGTTAGCCTTGGAGATGTCTGACCTGAGAGTTCTTCTCCCTGCATAGAAGCTTTGGGGGTTAGTCTTGGAGATGTCTGACCTGGGAGTTCTTCTCCCTGCATAGAAGCTTTGGGGGTTAGTCTTGGAGATGTCTGACCTGAGAGTTCTTCTCCCTGCATAGAAGCTTTGGGGGTTAGTCTTGGAGATGTCTGACCTGAGAGTTCTTCTCCCTGCATAGAAGCTTTGGGGGTTAGTCTTGGAGTTACTGGAGCTGGGAGTTCTTCTCTTGTGCTTTCACTTTCAGATAACTTATGAGAAATTGCTTCAGCTGCTATGGAACCTCTACTTCCTTTCGGAGTGAGTTGGGGCACTGCTTCTCCGTACAAGGAACCTTTACTTTCTTTTGGAGATGTTCTTTCAGAAGGCAACAAAACTGCACTGTCTCTAATACTTTCCTTAAAGTCAATTGCTGAACCTTTGCTGCTTTTTGGAGTCATAGAAATTCTTTCTTCAGGTGGCTCATACATTTGAAGTTCCTGTGGGATTATTAGTAAAATATAATTAGTAAAGCATGCAAAAAAACAACAACAAAAGACTCATGCCATAAATATAATGCTGCATATCAAGACAAAGTGGACAAATGAAAACATTAAATGTACTAACATACACAGTTACCAAATAAATAAACACAAAATTAATAGCTGTTAAATATTTATGTAAGAAAAGGGAAGTGTATTGAAAATTATCATCACAATCATTACATGTACACTAATGTTATTACCATAGGGTTATATATCATTTTTCCAAAGATTATATACTTCTGTAAAGTGTGTGTGTGTGTGTACAAGAGAAGGCGAGAGGGTGGGGTGGGGGGGGGGGGAGATAGATGGCCCATTCAATAAAATTCCTGTGTGTATGAATGTGTGTCTGAAGAGAGAGAGAGTAGAAGTAAGGCTCATTCAACAAACTTAAAGTCAGTCTCTAACTTAAATTTGTGGGATGTAAAACCTTGTCAAATTCTCTACAATTTACTTGTGCCACCTAAAGGCAAAGATTTTAGTTAATTCTATCAACCCCAGTGTTTTGATCTTGGTGGCAACTAAAAGGAAATGCTGGAAAGAGAGTTTATATAAAAAAAAAAAAGGTCCTGAAATACATTTGTTGCAAAGGAGTGCCCACACAGAATGCACTGATGTGTGTGTGTGTGTGTTTATATATATATATATATGTAGAAGGTGAGTAATATTGTAGAACAATAAAACTATGTAGGCTTAACACTTTCCTGTAAACAAGTGCTATTATGCCTCATGTCATATTACCTTATTTTATCTGATGAGAACACAATTTTTGTCCCAGGATGATTTTGTATTCGAAATGCACATAATAAAATATATGGAACTCTTTTAACCATCTTTTAATTTCTTCTTTATTATATATATATATATATATATATATATATATATAGAGAGAGAGAGAGAGAACAATGCTAAAATTGAAGCTTTATGTGCTATGATAATTGCATATCATTCTCCTCCTGTTTAGATGGTAAAGAACAACAAACTATATTATTTAGCTTATCAAGAATAACTCACTCTCTCTCTCCTTTTCTCTCTATTGTCTCAGTGATATCCTCTTAAATGTAGGTATTGATGTTTCTCACATTCAACATTGCCTTACAACTGATTTAGATTGAAAGTTTTATTTAAGGTTTTCTAAAATATTGACAATAAATTTACAGTTTACACCCATCCAACCCATGCTAGTGTGGAAGAACGGACATAAAATGGTGATGATGATGACTCATTGTTTATGTTTAGAGAAACAGTGAACTGAATGTAGGGCAAACATTTTCCAGTATCTTCAATTTATTCATACTTTTGTTAATCAACTTTTATTTATTTATATGAGTTTGTATCAAAATATTATTTGTCACAAGAAATATGAAATACAGATATAAAATGTTTCTTTACCACAAGCAGCTTAAAATGTGTACAGAGAAACTTTTATTGAAACATGTGTCATAGATGGAAAGGTGTTCAATATACTATTTGATATATTGTCTGTTAGTCAGATAATGCAAATTGGGTTTTTGATTTTGAGCATGTTAGTAAGATTATTAATCTACATTGCATATTTCATAGTTTGTAGAAATAGAAAGAAAATGGTAACAAAATATAAATAAATTTAGATGTGGAAACATGGACGTTAAAAGGTGATGATGATGTCAGTATATGAGGAAAACATTATAAAATTGCTAGAATAAATCATAGTAACAATGCAAATAATATTTAACTGTAAAATAAATACTTTCACTGTTCTTTTTTTATATAAATGCTGAAATAATGGTCAAGAATCAATACAAATTTTACACAAAACACACAAACGAAAGTAAAGGTATTTAATCAAAGTTGTATCATCTTATTTTACTGAAATAAAACAAACAAAAAGAAATGAATATATTAGATGTATAAATGTCATCAAGTTCATCTTATAGAAACCAGATAACAGCAAATTTATCTTTTGTGTGTGTGAGACAAAATGTGGTGTGAGATGCTAATGCTCTAAGAGCTTTAACTAAATACAACAATGGTTTCAAGTGAAATCCAATAATTCTCTCTTAATCTTCAATATGGCAGTTAGAAGAGACTTTCATATAATATTAGCAGAAATAGCTATTACAATTAATAACACACACACATATATATATATATATATATATCAATGCTGTGTGTATTCTGTTTTTAGAATAAATACACTGTATCCCTGCATGTCATAAGATGGTGTGGACATCCTGGTACACTGAATCCCTGCATATTGTAAGATGCTGTGTGTACCCTGGTTTTTGCAATAGGTACACTGTATCCCTGTCTGTCATAACATGTGCACTCCAGTTTTTTAAATAGGTACACTGTATCTCTGTATGTTGTAAGAAGCCTTGTGTATCCTGGTTTTTAAAATAGGTACATCATTTCTCTTCATGTTGTAAAACTAAAAGTGTTGATTGATACAAGGAAGGGCATCCAGATATAAAAAGATTGTCGCAAAACATCCTGACTCATACCAACATGGAGGAGTGGACATAAAAATGATGATGCTGATGTGATATTTTAAGATTTTACAAAAAAAACAAACTAACTAAAATGAAAATAGTTGAAACCATTTCTATATAACAACAGATGACAGTAGAACATAACATACTTTATAGCAAAAAATAATTACTGATGAGATTTTATTATTATTATCTGCTTGTCACTCAGCATTTGTTGCCAGTGATGTAATAGTGGTGTCACCTCAGTCCACAGTGGACTTAGGTGACACTTTCAATTGTCAAGCACTTTTCTGAGTATCATGGCACTTCCAAGGAATGTTGTTTACTGTAAGGGCCCCACCCTGATATTGGCCATCATTTTCTTTCTAGTGCTCACAGTACCAAGTGATCCGATTACAACTGGGATCACCTCAACCTTTTTTTCATCGCCTACAAATATTTTATCTCCCATGCCAGTGGTTCATATCTCTCAACTTTTTTCAATTCTTTGTCACAAACCTTATTGTTAGTGGGACAAGCCACCAAACCTTATTGTTAGTGAGACAAGCCACATCCAGAATCAAATATTGTTATTATTATTTTTTGCATTATATATTTATAAACCTAAATGAATATCAAAGAAAAAGAAACTAATAAGTTGGACTGAAAACAAAACTCTCTATAGGGAAGCCATAAAACAACCAAATCTATTGAGGTAAATAGAATAAACTAAAAATGGAATGAAACATATTCAATACAATGAAACTACTAGCTTGAATGGCCACTGAGAGGATAAATGATGAAAAACTTGACACACAAAAGCAGAATACTAATGTAAGCTTTGAAAAACTGAAAGACAAATAAATATATTACGATGATAGATGCTTAGTCACAGCAATGCTTATAATAAAAATAATTAAAAAAAGCAGATTTAGCATACCCTATCTTCTATGGTTATGAAATGTAGCAAATGAACTGAGCAGTAAACTTATATACCACTAGAATGAAATAAAAAACTAAATGCAAAAGAAAGATTTAAAAAAACTAAAAGATAATGATGAAAACTCAGAGAAATGAAAAGACACTAACCCACCTTCCCTTCATCATGTAGCCTGCAGGAAAAAAAGGAGGAGAGAGAGAGAGATCTAGAAATCTTTTACAAGTTGAAAACTGTGAGGTAGCTGAATACTAGTAAACCCAAGAAATGTAAAACAAAGATTAGAATTGTATTGTGACTTTTTTATGGGAGTGAGAAGAAAAAAAAAAGAACTTGAGAAATGTTAAAAGAACACAGCAAAGTTTAATGAATAATTTTTTAAACATTTATTTGTGTTTAGAAAGTAAATGTTTGTCAAAGCTACCTTAAACAGCTAAAATATACCAAAGTTCTACATAATGATAATTTCATGTTCAACTGTCTTTTGAAATGATTCAGACAAGAGAGAACTGAATGTTGTATTACTGAAAGTTTCAATTTAAAAAGTTCTAAAATATATATCAAACTATAATTACTACAAATATGAAGATTTTATAGCTCATATAAAATACCAATATAACAGGACATTGGATATTTCTGATATTGGTTTCTTTTTTGGGGGGAAAAGAAGAAGAATAAAAGAGAATTTAAAATACAGTTTAATAGAAAATCAATTGTTTAATTGGTTTCAGAAGAAATTGTCAGAATTATTACAAAACTGACTAAAGAAGGGTATCCATGGATTCTTTGATTGATATTAAAATCAATAGTCAGTATTAGGAAATTAAATAAAAATGAAAGTATATACAAGGCATAATTAGAAGTGAAATTCATAAATATAACTTTTAAAGATAGAATTGAACTGATGGCAGAGAACAACAACAAAGAAATGTTTTATCAAAGAGTTAATTTAAATTACATGAAAACTTAAGATATAATGAATATGGTACCAAACAAATCATGCTTATACAACATTCTAGCTTGAAAGAAACACATAGAAAAATACAGTAGACAAATGGGATTAACATTGGTTTTCTAGATTGAATCAAACAAATAAAAACGGTTTTATAGCTATCATAAAGAACAAACCTCTAATAAGTAGTACTTACAATATCTATTAACAAAAGGCTCAAAATAATAATAAAATAACTTAACCTAAATTTCTTAATGAAACGACTATGTGTTTACATCATATCAAAATGTAAAACACATAAAATTACCTACAAAATTAAATCTAGAAAAATCTTCAACACCCATCCAACGCTTGTACAATTTTTATACACATATAGTAAATAATTATCAAACAGAATAGAAGAGTGTCATAAAAAAAATTGACATTTTAAAAACTCTGGTGTGCTTTCAATATACACATCAGTATACACATGTGGTGATATAATTACACATACATGAATATATGTATATATATATATACACACATACATACATTATATATATATATATATACTCATACACATACATATGTGCATGTGTTTATCAGTATATATATACATGCACATGTCTATATACACTCACAAATTCATGCTTACATTCATGCATGCTTACACACACACACATATAAGTTAAGTATTTCCGAAGAAAAAGCAAAGGAAAAAAGAGTGCTCTATGTATAGAACAGAGCTATTTAATTAGAAAGTAAACAATACAATATAACTACTCCATTACTAAAGGTTTTAGGACAATATTAACATATGTCTGGTTCGCTCATCAGATGAAATATTTATATCGATATAAACCTTGGTAATGGAGTAGTTATATTGTATTGTTTACTTTCTAATTAAATACATTATATATATATACACTTACATGCAAACATATATATATACCCTATACACATGCAGAAAAACCAACACACACACATATATATATATATACACACACAACATACATGCATATATATATCAATTGTTTAAATGTCTGGGATCAGTTATTAATATGGTGATAATTCTTCGAACCATTAATCTTTTTTAATTTTTACATCTATACTAAGTTTTGATCAATTTGATCTGTGATCAATATTAGGGCTCAAATTCCTGAATCTGTACTTAGTACCAGATAGCAGAGATCAAATCACCTGAAATAATTTACACTGAACCTATTGGAGGAGTTCAAATATCTCAGGACTGTTTTCATGAGTGATGGAAGGTAGAAGGCTGAATTAGGCACAAGAATTGCAGGAGCTGGTGCAGTAATGCACCAGCTACAACATTTGGTCATCAGCAGAAGGGAGGTAGGTGTAAAAGTCAAACTTACTATCTTCAATTAGATATTCGTGCCTATCCTTACCTATGGTCGGGAATCTTGGGTAGTGTTTGAAAGAATACGATCATAAACACAAGCAGCTGAAATGAAATTCCTCTGAAGGGCCTTTGGAATAACATTACTTGATAGGGTGCATAGCTTGGAGATGAGGGAGTCTCTCCAAGTAGAGCTGCTACTTCTCTGCATCAAAAGATCACGGTAAACCTACTTTGAGTGTAATAATAATAATTTCTACTTTTGGCACAAGGCCAGCAATTATCCCAGTGCATTAATGGTACTTTATTTCATCGACCCCGTAAGGATGAAGGGCAAAGTTAACCTCGGCAGGATTTGAACTCAGATCATAAAGGGCCGTAACTCTTTGCTGCAAAGCATGGCGTCCGACCCGCTACCGATACTGCCATGTGATTTGTAAGTGGTCAATATAGTGGTTGACCTACTTAATCTAAAAAAATAACATACAAGATAGTTGTGGCAAGATAAACATAGGGAAGGGATTGTTTAAGGGTACTACGATAACACGTAAATCATCATCATCATCACCATCATTTTACATATGTATTTTTCCATGGTTTGATGGGTCCTTTCCAATACTGAGTTCTTCCACTCATTGAATTCCTTCATTATCACTGTGAGTCTCAGAGATTTGAGATCGGTTTTCACCACCTCTGCCCAGGTCTTCCTCTACTGCAGCTTCCATCCACTGAGATTTCTAGGCACATCTGCACCCAACATTCATCAGCCATGTCCATACCAGTGCAGTCTTTTCTCTCTTCCACAATTTATTGGATTTGTATGAGTAAATTCAATAAAATCCTGTAATATTTAATCAGTATTTTTAAGCAAACTAAAAGAAGCTCTGTCTGTAGATGTGAAGCTGCCATATTTCCAAACACTGGACTTTCTTATGCCACATAACATTGGTAGAGCTGTTCAGGTTGTATTTAGCTTTGTAGGGTTTCTTTTCTCTCAACTATCATAATCAATTTTAGGTAAGCAACAATCCACATGATTTTGATTTGGAATTTGTAAATAGTTACTTTATAATATAGGAATCTCAGATTCTTAAATGCAGAGTCAACAATTGAGATACCAGTAAATTGGAAGAATTCAGAAAGAAAGAAGAAAGAATTTAGCTGAAGAAAATTGTTCCTAAGTTTAATAAGGTCACAGAAATGCAGTGATTTTCTTGTCCTTAAATTAAAATAAAAAAATTTCCCAGAGGCTCTACTTGTGGACTTTTGTAAAATGAAAAACTATTCATAAATTTAGATGATTTTTTAAAATGAGACTTTTTTTAGTAGAAATTTCAGTATTATTAAGTAGTTAACTTTATAGATATTTAATATTTACTGGAAGTCAAGGAACAATAAAATCTTCTGAAGAAAATAAATAAAGTAATAACATTAGCAATACATAAAATTTATGGTTTCACTGTGATGGACACTGTACAAAGACTAGACAAGAGATTAGCAGCCAATAACAATAACTTAAGCAAATCTGAATAAAAGCTACAAGAAAAATGTGACAATAATTCTATCAAAATGGATGCTGAAAAACATTAATTTCATTCATAAAAAAAGGAAAAAATGTAAGCACTATAACAATTTTATAGCAATATTTTCTTCAGATTTTCAATGAATTATTAACATTAGTATATTTTAAAAACATAATTGGGATGATGATGATGATGTGAGTATCATAAAAGTAAATAAAAACGATAATATTGAGACAATATCAAACAAAAGATTAAAAGAACAAAATTACTTTTCTCAAAAGAGAATTTTCGAGATGCATTAATGCTTTACATGGAGTGCTGTTTTTCAACAAAAGCCATTTGATGTTAAGGCACAAACATATTGATGCAAAAATATTGGTAATTTTTAATTTAAAAAACAGGCAATATGCATACATATATACATACAAATACATAATACTTACACAAACACATATATATATTCTTAAAACTACGATGATGATGATATATATATGTATATTTATATACATACATTACTTAATATATCAAGCAACTAAGTGTGTGTGTGTTTTTTGTGGTGCTCAGAGTTTCATGATGGGGTCCAATTAATCGTAGCAGATTAATTTAAGGTGCACCTTCATCTCCAGCCTTTGTGAAAAATATATATGCTTCCGGTGCCTTTTTACTTCTAATGTTGAATCATTTTGAAAAAATATTTTCGATCTAGAGGTGGAAAATGTTTTTGATCTAAGGGTGGAAAATGTTTTTGTCAAATATATTTGTTTTTGTCTGATGTTGTACATTTGTCCTAGGAGGACCCTCACATGAGATCCAGTTGATTCCCTCCAGCTGTCTGGTTGGCATTGTGGCAGCCACAGGTGGGGTGATCTTGGTATACCTTCGGTGTTTTGTTGCATGGAAACCAGAAGCAAAGGGCAAAGTTTGTGCTACAATTAATTGATTGGATACAATCATAAAACTTTGAGTACCATGAAAAACATATGTTTAGTTACCATGTATCTTAAGTAATACAAAATACCTCTATATTTATATATTGAGGGCTCAATCTTCATAATAACAATTTACACTTAGACAACTATATATATATATATATATATATATGTGTGTGTGTGTGAGTATGTATGTGTACGAAGCAAATTGTTAAGTGCACACTGTAAAGCAAACATGCAAGCTAAAGAGAGGACCAGCAAAGTAGTTCAAAATCAATACCGTCTTCTTTACTCCAAAGCCTTTTTTTTTCTTTCGCAATAAATTGCCACGGAAGTTGGCCTGTATTTTCAAAGCAGCTGCAGCAACATCAGGATCACCGAGATCAATGTCAACTTCTTCAGTTTCCTCTTGTGTTTTTGTTATTGTTTCAGTATTTTCTACTTTCTGAATGTCTTTTGCTTCTGCAGTCTTTTCTTCATTTACAATGCAACTGTCAGTCTTTTCATCTTTCGCTATTTCTTTAGATGTCTCTGTCTGTTTGGCTTTATTTAGCAATGTTTCATTGTTTCTCATTTCTATGTATTCACCATCTTTAGCTGGAGCAGCTGGCAGAGTTTCAACTGTTTCTTTCTCTTCTTTGAGACTCTCTTTTATATCAGTTCTGTCTTCAGTGCCAGCTACAACTGAATTTTCTTCAGTTACTTCATTTTTCTTCTTCTTGTAACCACGAAAGCCAGACTGTATTTTCAGTGCAGCTGCTTTAACTTCAGGATCATTTAAGTCAATGTCAACGATCTCTTCTTCATTTGATACATAAGTAGCATTTTCAGGAATTGATGAGGTATTCTAAAAGGTTAGTATAGAATAAAATTAACATTATAAGCAATCATTGTCTCATTCAAAAGCAAATGTTAAACAAATGCCTTTAATCTGGATTAGCAACTACATTAGTAACTGCATTAGAAATAAGCAATCATCGTCTCATTCAAAAACATATGTTAAACAGATGTCTCTAATCTGGATTAGCAACTATATTAATGACATAAAAATAAGCAATCATCATCTCAGTCAAAAGCTTATGCTATACAAATGCCTGTAATCTGGATTAATAACAATATTAATAACTCAAATAGAAATTAGTATAAATGCAATTAAAATAAACAACAATTTGTAAAAACCAAACTCGAAATTCAACATGATAAAAATGCAGTGTTCACCTAAATCTAAGAAGTATGAGATAAACATACAAATGAGATAAGTTGTATACAATACATACATTTGATACAACACTGCAGGGACAGTGATATATATACAATACATATATTTGATACAACAGTGAAGGGACAGTGATATATATACAATACATATATTTGATACAACAGTGAAGGGACAGTGATATATACAATACATACATTTGATATAACAGTGAAGGGACAGTGATATATACAATACATACATTTGATACAACAGTGAAGGGACAGTGATATATACAATACATATATTTGATACAACAGTGAAGGGACAGTGATATATACAATACATACATTTGATACAACAGTGAAGGGACAGTGATATATACAATACATACATTTGATACAACAGTGAAGGGACAGTGATATATACAATACATATATTTGATACAACAGTGAAGGGACAGTGATATATACAATACATACATTTGATACAACAGTGAAGGGACAGTGATATATACAATACATATATTTGATACAACACTGCAGGGACAGTGATATATACAATACATACATTTGATACAACAGTGAAGGGACAGTGATATATACAATACATATATTTGATACAACAGTGAAGGGACAGTGATATATACAATACATATATTTGATACAACAGTGAAGGGACAGTGATATATACAATACATACATTTGATATAACAGTGAAGGGACAGTGATATATACAATACATACATTTGATACAACAGTGAAGGGACAGTGATATATACAATACATATATTTGATACAACAGTGAAGGGACAGTGATATATACAATACATACATTTGATACAACACTGCAGGGACAGTGATATATACAATACATATATTTGATACAACAGTGAAGGGACAGCGATATATACAATACATATATTTGATACAACAGTGAAGGGACAGTGATATATACAATACATATATTTGATACAACAGTGAAGGGACAGTGATATATACAATACATACATTTGATACAACAGTGAAGGGACAGTGATATATACAATACATATATTTGATACAACAGTGAAGGGACAGCGATATATACAATACATACATTTGATACAACAGTGAAGGGACAGTGATATATACAATACATATATTTGATACAACAGTGAAGGGACAGTGATATATACAATACATACATTTGATACAACACTGCAGGGACAGTGATATATACAATACATATATTTGATACAACACTGCAGGGACAGTGATATATACAATACATATATTTGATATAACAGTGAAGGGACAGCGATATATACAATACATACATTTGATACAACAGTGAAGGGACAGTGATATATACAATACATATATTTGATACAACAGTGAAGGGACAGTGATATATACAATACATACATTTGATACAACACTGCAGGGACAGTGATATATACAATACATATATTTGATACAACACTGCAGGGACAGTGATATATACAATACATATATTTGATATAACAGTGAAGGGACAGCGATATATACAATACATACATTTGATACAACAGTGAAGGGACAGTGATATATACAATACATATATTTGATACAACAGTGAAGGGACAGTGATATATACAATACATACATTTGATACAACACTGCAGGGACAGTGATATATACAATACATATATTTGATACAACAGTGAAGGGACAGTGATATATACAATACATATATTTGATACAACACTGCAGGGACAGTGATATATACAATACATATATTTGATACAACAGTGAAGGGACAGTGATATATACAATACATACATTTGATACAACAGTGAAGGGACAGTGATATATATACAATACATACATTTGATACAACAGTGAAGGGACAGTGATATATACAATACATATATTTGATACAACAGTGAAGGGACAGCGATATATACAATACATACATTTGATACAACAGTGAAGGGACAGCGATATATACAATACATACATTTGATACAACAGTGAAGGGACAGTGATATATACAATACATACATTTGATACAACAGTGAAGGGACAGTGATATATACAATACATACATTTGATACAACAGTGAAGGGACAGTGATATATACAATACATATATTTGATACAACAGTGAAGGGACAGTGATATATACAATACATATATTTGATATAACAGTGAAGGGACAGTGATATATACAATACATACATTTGATACAACAGTGAAGGGACAGTGATATATACAATACATACATTTGATACAACACTGCAGGGACAGTGATATATACAATACATACATTTGATACAACAGTGAAGGGACAGTGATATATACAATACATATATTTGATATAACAGTGAAGGGACAGTGATATATACAATACATATATTTGATATAACAGTGAAGGGACAGTGATATATACAATACATATATTTGATACAACAGTGAAGGGACAGTGATATATACAATACATATATTTGATATAACAGTGAAGGGACAGTGATATATACAATACATATATTTGATACAACAGTGAAGGGACAGTGATATATACAATACATATATTTGATACAACAGTGAAGGGACAGTGATATATACAATACATATATTTGATACAACAGTGAAGGGACAGTGATATATACAATACATACATTTGATATAACAGTGAAGGGACAGTGATATATACAATACATACATTTGATACAACAGTGAAGGGACAGTGATATATACAATACATATATTTGATACAACAGTGAAGGGACAGTGATATATACAATACATATATTTGATACAACAGTGAAGGGACAGTGATATATACAATACATACATTTGATATAACAGTGAAGGGACAGTGATATATACAATACATATATTTGATACAACAGTGAAGGGACAGTGATATATACAATACATACATTTGATATAACAGTGAAGGGACAGTGATATATACAATACATATATTTGATACAACAGTGAAGGGACAGTGATATATACAATACATATATTTGATACAACAGTGAAGGGACAGTGATATATACAATACATATATTTGATACAACAGTGAAGGGACAGTGATATATACAATACATACATTTGATATAACAGTGAAGGGACAGTGATATATACAATACATATATTTGATACAACACTGCAGGGACAGTGATATATACAATACATATATTTGATACAACAGTGAAGGGACAGTGATATATACAATACATACATTTGATACAACAGTGAAGGGACAGTGATATATACAATACATATATTTGATACAACAGTGAAGGGACAGTGATATATACAATACATATATTTGATACAACAGTGAAGGGACAGTGATATATACAATACATATATTTGATACAACAGTGAAGGGACAGTGATATATACAATACATATATTTGATACAACAGTGAAGGGACAGTATCTGTTATGAGATGTCATGAGATATGATTATTTAAGGATTAAGTCATAGGTCAATGTTACTCAACTAGCCATCTGAGAAATAACAAATAGCAAGGAATATTTTGAGATATCCAGGAAAAACAAAACATAACAAAACAAATTCTAATTTGTAAGACTTGGAAGCAGTTCAGTTCATGGCAGCAAACACAATGATGGAATTGTTATATCAATTAAATTAGTTTATAATACAGAATCTTTATCAAAGTTATTTTCCTGCTTGCAAAAGCTGATAACTAATTTGTATCCACACAGTTTTGTATCCACACAAATTTGATCTTAAGATATTGTTACCATAACAAAAAAAATTTAACCAAAAATAATGTAAAAATTTTGAATAAATTAAACCCAATATGCTAGAGCCCTAAAGATAGACTGAGCTCTGCAACACATTTCTAATTTTTACAGAGGATTTCAAAGATCATCAAAATCTATTTAAAGTATTGGTATTCTCTTCAGAAGAACACAGCTGCTAGTTTACTAAGAAATGGGGAAGAGACAGAAGGATGAGAGTTAATGATATTTAGTAATAACAGCTGCTTTTCGTTTTTTAAACATTTCAGATAATTTACTGTGAAAATTGTCCAAGTCTTAGACTGACGACCAGCAGATCAAATTATGCTATTAACACATTACTCTGCTTGTGTCACTTCATGCTTGGCTGCTTCTGTTTTATTAAATTACACATCAAAGTGGGGCACTGTTCATAATGTTTTATGCCTTCCTATGCTGGAAAATAGGGATAACTAAGTAGAGTTAATCTTAAACATGAGTTATAGTAGGTAAAAGATGGCAGGGGGGGGGGAGCAAGACAGAATTGTTGTGGGAGAAGAGAGTGTGTTAAGATGGATTGGGTAGAATATTTAATGCAAAATTGTTGAAGCTGAGTTTTGGAGGAGAGGAGATAATGCATCAAATTGGATCTTGGTGGGGATGTTATCAGTAATTATAGAACAATAAAGGTTATTGTAGTTGTGGCAGGAAAGAAAAGATAGAGCAAGGAAGTGGATCAGTCCTTACATCAGTAAGGATGACTAAAATGTTTTCCTAATAAGTAGATGGCTTTTAAAATGTGAACAATACTTGAGTATATTATTAATGGTAGTAGTACTATCACAACAGCAAAGACTACGGTTTTAAGTTTACTTGTACCACATTTTTGACATCAATCTCTCTTAATTCTACACATATCTCCCCTAACAGTAGTTATGTATTGTATGGTAAAAAAAAAAAAAGTTTTTTTTTTATTGTCAGAATATGATGAAGATCTTACATGGGGTGGGGTTAATTAATCCTTTCAAGCAATTGACTGTACTTTTGTAAATTGGGTATCTATGGTATGTAAAGGGTAAGTTTTGGTTTAGGGTTAAAGAAATTCTTTGCTCTGAAAAGAGACAAAATAAAAAATGCATATTACGCATTATAAAATGTGCAAACTGTTGGGTTGATTCATTTTCAACTGAAATTCTCTTCTTGGCATGCATGTTGCACAGATCACCATGGTAATCTTTCAATGGCTAAGTTCTCATCTGTAGATACCACACCTGTAGATGAGTTGCAGTATATATATATATATATATATATATATATATATATATATATATATATATATATTTATATATATATATATATATATATATATATATATTTATATATATATATATATATGTGTATATATATAGTTATGGCTGGTTGCAGATACCACACCTGTAGATGAGTTACAGTATATCTGTAAATGTGGTTGGTGTTAGGAAGGGCATCCAGCCGTAGAAAACCTGCCAGACAGTCCTGTATGAGTGAGATGACCAATCTTGCCTCACGTGGTACAATTCTCGTCTAAACCCATGCTAGCGTGGAAGATAGACGTTAAACGATGATGATGATGATGATATATATATAGTTATGGCTAGTTGCAATATATATAGTCACGGCTAGTTGCAGATACCACAGATGAGTTATAGTAGTTTGACTAAACTTTGTGATCCTGAGTGTAGACCAACGAGGTTCTTCTGTTCAATATCAGATGAGATATGCCATTGATTCATCTGTTGTAGTTCACACACTTCTACCACACTGCAAACAGATGGCTTTGCTGTAGCTCTGACAAGGTGAATCCTGGGTGTTAGGTCTTACCCTCTTAGATGAATCAGAATATCACATCATGTTCATAAAAAATAAAATTCTATAAGGCATTTAATCCAGTTTTCTATCATTTTTTACCATTCCACCACCTTCAAACCTTCATATAGTAATTACAGAAAATATTGAGGCTTCTCTTTAAAACCAAACCCATGTACCCCAACCCTTATTTTTTTGTAAAGGAAACTAAATCTATCTCAGTTTTACTTATTGACAACTGAACCCCAGAGACTCCTTTGTGGATCCCACATTGGGAACCACTGGTCTAGAATATCAGTTTGTTCCAGTCTAATCAATATAAACTTGGTCAAGTGACTGTAATATGTGATTTAAGATATTTCTCTATTAATCTTTAGAATACTGAATGTTTTTATAAATTGCTTCCCTTGACACTGCATTAAGGGGAGATTACTCTATCAGTGACATAAGGTGCCTAGAGCACCCAGAAGGTTAAATAGATACAGTTGAAACATGTATTTAGAAAGACAAAGTTTTAGTGGGCAACATATAAGGTTCATCTACTCCTACCTGATTCTGTTCTTTCAAAACTTGCCTAGTCACATGACCACGAAAGTAGGCTTGAATTTTGGTAGCTGCAATAACGGCTCCTGGATCAGTTAGATCAACGTGAAAAATTGCGCTACTATCAATACCTTGTGAGACACGTTCTCTCTCTGTTGTTTCATTAAGCTATATACAACATAAACAATCATATAATTAGTTATATTGTTGGGACTACAAAGCTAATACTAGATAGTGCAGGAAAATTATCAGAACATTGCAGTAAACACACATACACATATACATAAACACATACATACATGAGGTAGTATCAGAAAGAACCCGGATCTGGCCTAAAAGCATGTACACCAGCATTCCATCCTTTCAAAATAAACAGACGTGTCTATTTATTCCTTTATTGATTGTGGCTATGCTGGGGGACCACCTTCATTTAGTTGATTATATCAACCCCAGTACTTATCTTATCAATCTCTTTTATTTAGATTATTTTTCTATAGTAAAAAAATATTCGATGAAGCATTTCAAATTTATATCTCTTTCAACTTTATATATATTGGGTCGGCAAGAAAGTAATTTCGTTTTTCGCAAATAGAGTTATGATTTTTTCCTTTTCACATTTGATAGCCATTACTTTTAGCTTACTTTAGAAGCAAATTGCATGTAATTTTGTTTACAGCTATTAGTTCAGTGTCAATTTTAACATGGAGTGCAAAAACGAACATTTACGCCATATTTTGCTTTTTTATTTCTGTAAAGGCAAGAAAGCTGTTGAGGCTCACAAAGAGATATGGGGAGTTTATGGTGTTGATTGCTTAACAGAACGCACGTATCAAAAATGGTTTTAAAAATTCCGTTTTGGAGATTTTTCACTCAAAGATGACCAATGTTCTGGTCAACCTAGTGAAGTTGATGACAAAATCAAAGCCATTGTCATATAACTATGTGAGAGACTGCAGAGAGGTTAAATATATCATACACAACAATTGAAAATCATTTTAAATGTTTTGAACTCGTTAAGAAGCTCGATAATTGGGTTCCACATAAATTGAAAGAGATTCACTTAACACAACAAATCAATATTTGTGATATGGATCTTAAACGCAATGAAATCGACCTTTTTTTTAAATGAATCATCACTGGTGATGAAAAATAGATTATCTACAATAACATCAATCAAAAACAATCATGGTCCAAGTATAATGAACCAGCACAAACCACATCAAAAGCTGAATTGCATCAAAAAAAGGTCATATTGTCAATTTGGTGGGATTACAAAGGTGTTGTGTATTCTGAGCTGCTTCCAAGGAACCAAACCATCAATTCAGATGTTTACTGTCAACAACTACTGAAACTGGAAGAAGCAATCAAAGCAAAATGGCCAGAATTGACAAATCATAAAGGAATTGTGTTCCACCATGACAACGCTAGACCACACGCGTCCTTGCTAACTCATGAAAAATTATTGGAGCTTGGTTGGGAAGTGATGTCACATCCACCATATAGCCCTGACCTTGCACCATATAGCCGTGACCTTGCACCATCAGATTACCATTTATTTAGAAGTTTGCAAAATTCTTTGAATGGTAAAACTTTCAATAATGAGGATGACCTGAAATCGCACTTTCTTCAGTTTTTGGCTGATAAGGACCAGAAGTTCTATGAGCGCGGAATCATGAAGTTATCAGAAAGATGGCAAAAGGTCATAGAACAAAATGGAAAATATATAATCGATTAAAGTTCATTCTTTGTATGAAAAATAATGACTTTTATTTCACACTAAAAAACAGAAATTACTTTCTTGCCAACCCAATATATTTTTCACATACATACATACACACACACATATCTATATCTATATATATATACTTACTTACTTTTCACACACACACACATATATGTGTATGTATATACTTACTTTTCACACACACACATATACAGTATATAGTCATGTAAAAGTTGACCTTAATTCTTCATGAACAACAAATTAACATTTGTAAATGAAGGTATTATCCGAAAGATGTTATGATGAGGAAATTCAATGTAGTCCACTATTATATTGTTATACATCAAAATAGACAACCTACTAAATATTTCACTAAAACATCATAAATAAGGCTTCATCATTATGAAGAACAACACAACCAGGTTGAAACTTTAACATATATTATTACTATCAGAGAGCGGTGGATTGGCAGTATCGGTAGAGGGTTGGACGCCATGCTTTGAAGTATAGAGTTACCTCCCTTTATGATCTGAGTTCAAATCCCGCAGAGGTTAACTTTGCCCTTCATCCTTTCGGGGTTGATAAAATAAAGTACCAGTAATATACTGAAATAATTGCTGGCCTTGTGCCAAAAGTAGAAACAATTATTACTATCAGTTTCATATTGTCAAAGTTTTAATAAATAAAACACTACTGGGATAATTAGCATTTTGCTCCTGTTTCATGGTATATCAGTGTTTTGTTTCTTTCCTGCCTTCATGTGGGATTTGATTGGCTATGCATTTGTTGTTGATAGCTTTCTGTTACAGTAGTCAGTGTGATCACATGACAGTCAATGAAGGTGCATGACTTAGTGGTTAGAGCATTGGGCTTGCAATCGAAAGGTTGTGAGTTCAATTCTCGGACCGGGTGATGTGTTGTTTCCTTGAACAAGACACTTTATTTTACGTTGCTCCAGTTTACTCAGCTGTAGAAATGAGATGATAGGGACTGGGGTCCCTATCATTAAATTACCCAAGACACCTCCAACGAGATATATCTTGGAGGAGGCCAGCTAAACCTGCATAGGTGTGAGTTGTCACACACACAAATAGCTGATATATATATAATGATAATTTCATATCCTTGACTTTCTTATAATTTTGAATATATATATATATATATATATATATATATGTATATATAGTGGCTTAAAATTACTTTAAGCATTCAATTTTCCTTTAGCTAATTTGCTGAGTGTTATAGAGTAACAGAACAAAATTGCTGCAAACTTTGTTCTACAGAGAAATCTCACACTCTTCACTATTCTAACCTAATCTTAAAAATAAGCAAACTTATTTTGATGTGCTGTCATAATCTCAAATTCTTCCCAGGAAATTTCAAAGAGAGACCTCTCCTCATACATGAATCATTCTCTTTCTTTTCTCTTCAAGCCAACTATGAGCAACTTGTTATATATCAGTAAATATCTGACAACCAGTCAAATAGTCTTCTTTTAGATGTGGTCTGGAATAATTAAATGTGTATAGCAGTTCTACCATCGCAAATATATTCCAAGATGCATCGTGCTTGAGTTTCGGTGAAGACCAGTAACTGATTAAATCTGAAATATTTTCTAGAACTGAAAAGCGACTCAGTTTTGGTAACATTATAGAAGATCGTTTTATATTTGTAGTTATCTATTGTTGTTGAGTAGTGCCACATTCTTTTAATCAAACACATTTATATCAAATGTCTGTGTTGGACCTCCGTCTGTTCTGATGATAAGTGTTCCACAGATACATGTATCTTTAATGTAATACTCAGAGAGATTCATTGTGATACCATGTGTGACAAGGCTGGGCCCTTTCAATTGCAAGTACAATTCACTTTTGCCAATTGAGTAGACTAGAGCAATGTGAAATAAAGTGTCTGCCACCAGGAATCCAACTCACAACCTTATAATTATAAACCAAACAGTGTAACTACAAAGCCACATGTCTTCATGTAGCAAATAGGTTGTCAGTAAATGTCATCTCCAGATCTAGATATACCATGTTTAGTTAAGACACATGTTGTCTATTCTAACATGTAGTGCTTTATTCTATGGTGTTTTCCAGTCTGGGCATGTCATAGCCTTACCTACACACCAACCTCTGTTTTCTTTCTGTTAGAGCATGGCTTTCTTACTAGGAAACAACTGTTACATGGAATGTGGCAGTTGTGACCCTTATTATAGCTCAAATAGAATCACTTCTATGTTCTTGTAGAGAGTGCCCAGAAACTCTTGGGTACTATTTGTTCCAATGCAGAAACTACCAGTTGACAGCTGAGCTCTTGCTATTTCAACAGCTAGTTCCAGACTTAATTGCAAATTAGCTGGTGGTTAAGTAGCCGTTTCATCAGGAGGTATCAATTAGTCCAAATAAGGGCATACATTGTTTATCCAACTGTAAAGAATCTTTGTCAAAGTATTTGGTTTGTTGATGGAGTGGCTGTATGTGGTTGTATGATGGTAATCAAGGTGTCTGGGTGATTTGAAATTTAAAATGTTGGAATCCAAACATTGAATCACTATAAGTGATAATAAGATTAACAAATCAAGTAACACACCCTTAGAGACAGAAAATAAATGGGCAGCAGCCACTACAGAGAATCAAACACTTTATCTGTTGAATTCCAGCCAAGTGTGTTACCATATACATATACAAGTGTGTGTATGAGTATGTGTGTAAGTACATCATATATACCCACACAATCTCCTTAATACTTCCAATGTTTGCTGTTTGTTACGGAATGTATAGTGGGGAAATGAAATTTGAAATTCTAGTAATTACGCGGTGCATTGTAGTCAAGAACTTAAACGGAATTCAGTGAATGAACTTTCATTATCTTTCTTCTTTCCCTTTATTATCTTCCATTTAACTCATTTAATTGATATTATAAATTCATTTTAAAAGCTAAAATATATTTAGATTAACAAAAAGCAGCATGATTCAATGGAACAAAACAATATATGACATGTACTTTACATGTAATTCTTCTGTATTGCAGGGAGGAAGGGGACATTTTTACAATAACCACCATTGGTTCTTCTTTATTGCATTGCTGTCTTTTTTCTTTTTTGTTAAATATCAAATACAACACGACAAAGGTTAGTTTATTGAATAATTGTTTTCACTGAATGTCATACACACACATATATATACATATACATACATATACATAAATACATATGCATATATATATATACACATATATATATCTACATACATACATATATATACACACAGACACACACATATATATGTATATACATACACAATACAAGGAGAGATGCTAACGAAAGGATAGATACATTCTTTGAGAGTTTTATTCTGGGACTATTGTGCTGTTAGTTAACAATAATGGCATTGTTGTTAACTATCAACTGTGATTATTTCTACTGAAGAGAAAAATGTTACCTAAGATATTTCCAAGTTGACATTTGTGTACAAGAGGTATTTCAAATATGTCTATTGTGAACTTTTTAAAAATATATAACTGTAGGTTATAGCTATATAGTCTTGTGAACCAATGCCAGTATATTGTTGCTTATATTTAGTGGATTAAACTTTGGAGATATTAGATTGAAACAAAGTTAATCCTAGCAGATCATTTCATTTGGCATTCTACTTTTGGCCACATTTTCTTTTATGTGCATTTATTCACTTTGAGTTCCCTGCACTTCTTTACAGAACTGTCATCCTCCATACCCATACCAGTACAGCCTGCTTCTCTCTTGTACATTACAATTGATTATCCTTATATCTAGTTTTACTATCAGCTCATGTACACTAACATGCTCACTTCATTTCTTTCTAGTTGTGTGGCCCTCTTTCTTGACCATTGCCAGAGACATATGTCCTAGGTTTTCTGATCATAGGCAGGATAGGTACAACTCTCATAGATATATCCACCTGGACAAGATTGAGAGGGTCTGCGAGGTAGGTGAGCTTACAGTTTCCCCTTAGGACAACACCTTAACCACAAAGCCATGCACATTCATGTACCCTAATGTATGACAACAGTATGATATGATGACTGAAATGTACCCTCACTCTATGCTTCCTCAACAGGAATTTGCTTGCATCATAGTTTATTACTGCAGGAAATAAAATCTCCTGTTAAAGAGTTTTCAAAAACTGACTATTAAGATAACATTTTGTCTAAAACGCTAATATTTTTCAGAGAGAGAATTATATATTTTCCAAACTAATCTAATTTCATTATATACCCCTGAGAATTGCAGTATCAGAATTTTGTTCCAATAATAGCCAAGCCAACCGACCAAATATCCAACTGGATAAATTATTAAATTCTCTGACTTGAAATGATTATCTAATATTACTAATTAATACTTATTAATATTACTTATCAAGCTCAAGGGAGGACTTTGTAACAATAAGCAAAAAATAAGTAAAAATGAATACAGAGAAGATATTTTAGATGTAAGTGTTGTGAGAGAAGACAGTCTTTAGTGAGAGGTTTAGGTATGAAATACAGTAAGAAAGGTGGCTAAAGATGGCAAGTTAAGAGATAGAGAAATGATTGTAGTAGAGGAATCTGTTTATAGGGTAATATTTGTAGTATATTTAGTGAATTGAAGAGGCAGTCTTGTGATCTAGAATGTTTATCTAAAGGCGTGGAGTCGGCCTCACATTTTCCTCAACACATACACACACACACACACACACATATATATATATATATATATATATATATATATATATATGAAGATGTGAGAGTCCCAAATGCAGAAAATAATTGTAATAACAGTCAATCACTATAGATAATAGTTGAGAAAACTAGGTAAATGACCCTTAGAAATGGGAAAAATTGGAACATTTGAATTCAGAACATAAAACACTGCAGCTAACTAAATATCACAAGGTGTTTAACTTAGCATTGGCAACAACAACAATAGCAACAACAACAACAATAACAGCAGCAGCAGCAGCAATCCCAAGAGTATCTCTAAAACAAAGTTGGGATGTTTTAACAGCTTAAATCTAGAACTGTGGACAGAATTGACTAACATATACTGAGATAGGTAAACAATGAACAAGAAAATTAAATCTAACGATAAAAAAGAAAAGAAAAAGAAATGAAGCAGGAATATAATTCGGAATGAGAGAATAAGACAAGAACCAAAACAGAATAAAATATTAATATCATGCTCTGAAGTGATCTCCCTTTAACAGAAGAGATACCATCAACAGTGCAGGATAAAATCCAATTACTTATACACAACTTCATTTCTCAATAGTGATTGGTTGTATTGATTTTACTATGTATATATATATATGTGTGTGTATATATATATATATATAAAGTGCATGGCTAAGTGGTTAGAGCATTGGGCTTGCAATCGAAAGGTTGTGAGTTTGATTCTCAGACAAGGTGATGTGTTGTGTCCTTGAGCAAGACACTTTATTTCACATTGCTCCAGTTTACTCAGCTGTAGAAATGGGTTACAACTTCACTGATGTCAAGCTGTATCTGTCAGTGCCTCTCCCTTGGACATCATCAGTGGTGTGGAGATGGGAGGCTGGTATGCATGGGCGACTGCTGGTCTTCCACAAACAAACTTGCCCAGACTTGTGCCTCCAGGTGCAAATCACATGGTCATTCGTGACCGAAGGGGGTCTTCGATAATATATATATAGATCCAAATAGATCAAGCTGTTGAAACGGCCAGAGCTCAGCTGTCGGGGGTCCTGACTTTTTCCTATTACCCACTCTATTCCTGTTACCTAGTGGTTAGAACATTGGGCTTGCAATTGAAAGGTTGTGAGTTCAATTCTCGGACCGGGTGATGTGTTGTTTCCTTGAGCAAGACACTTTATTTCACATTGCTCCAGTTTACTCAGCTGTAGAAATGAGATGATAGGACTGGGGTCCCTATCATTAAATTACCCAAGTGTGTGACAGTTCACACCTATGCAGGTTTAGCTGGCCTCCTCCAAGGTGTATCTCGGAGGTTTCCAATGAGATACACCTTGGAGGAGGCCAGCTAAACCTGTAGAGGTGTGAACTGCCACACTCACACACTCTATTGCCCTAAGTATCGAGTACTCTGGTGTGTAATGGTTCACCTGGTTTCTTATCACTCTTTCTTTGTTATATATATGTGTGTGTGTGTGTGTGTGAAGGTGTGTGGCTAGCAGTTAAGGTATTCAGCTCATGATTGTAAAGTTGTGAGTTCAATTCTAAGTAGTGAATTGTGTCCTTGAGCAAGACACTTTATTTCATGTTGCTCCAGTCCACTGTGCCTTGAGCAAGACACTTTATTTCATGTTGCTCCAGTCCACTCAGTCAGCAAAAGTGAGTTGAACCTGTAATTCAAAGAGCCAGTCTTGTCACATTCTGTGTCATGCCGAATCTCCCTGAGAACTACGTTAAAGGTACACATGTCTAGTTAACTGATTGTTGTTATTACGATAATCTTATGTTGTTGTGTATAAGTAGTTGTGATTAATAAACATTAAATTAGAAATAATATTATTTATTTAAAAGTAATTTATCATCTGACCTGTTCTTGTATGTCGTCACCGTCATCCTGAGAATTCATATAAAAGAAGAAAGAAAAAACATGCAACAAGCCATTAGTAAAGGTGTTAGGTAAATTTTCACCAACAAATCATTAAAAGAATATTTTTTTTCATATATAAAAATAATGAAAAACCACCCAAAAGAAAACGAGATAAAACTTTAAAAAATAAGTACTGGGGTCAACACAATCGACTAAATCCTTCATGGCCACCAACTAATGATTGAAAACCTGTAGAAATAGAAACTTTAAAATATATCTGAAAGAGATAATGAAAGTTGGAAGTTAAATATTTCTTGGTGAAATTGTAACAGTTTCTTTCTTCTTTTACAATTTCTGTATCTGTAAATTATGGGGTAAAACTATGGAATGGACGTCAGTTGTTGAAAACCCTGGCACTGCTATTGTATCATTGTCTGGTGAGCAGCTATTTAACTCAAATTATTCTTGTTTTGATATCAAACCACCTGAAACTGCTCCTGGTTCTATGATATGAAAATATTTATTTTGAATTGGTTATATTTATTTAATAACTTTGCAATATAGTTTCATATAAGAAATGTAGTTATTTTCCAAACACCAGCTTAATTATGAACTAGTTAACTATTTTACTAAATCCCTCCAATAATTTTACATGTTTTTCCATGCTTGCATGTAATTGGCAGGTATGTGTCTGTGAGTTTGGGTGAAACCCCAAATTTCTGACCAGAGTTTCGGTGGGTAAGGTTTGTGGACTACGTAGCAAGACAACAATTATGTTTTAAAACAACACGTGCAAGGTAAGTGATTTTTATGTTTCCTCACCTACAGTAAGTACTGAGGTTGATATAATTAATTTTACCCTGGAAGTTTCTGTCCACATGATGACTGAAATCCATAAAAGAATTAAAGACTATATATATGGGTACAGAGTAGGTGTATATGTATCAATAGTAATTAGCATTAAACAGCCGGTTTCATCTGTTCATTTACTTAAAATATTACCAAACAACTTACTGTGCACACTATATTAGCCACTCTCATATGAAAAACATTTGCTAACAATTGATTCCTATGAAGCTATTGATATTTATTTGAAAACAACCAACACTTGCCTTAGAACTAATTCAAAACAATAAAATATATGTTTAATTGCTCATATAATATTTCAAATATTTCTATTTCATTAAAATAAAAAATTATGAGCATTTATTTATATAGACACATTTATAATTGTGGTATTTTGTGGGTTTTATTCTTAGTAATTGTTGCTATATTTATCTATTACCTTTATTCATCATTTCTATAGATAGACAATTAATTTGAATATCTTTATGAAATGTTATTTTTTTCACTCCTCCATCGACTGACTGTGACTTCTCCATCCCACCACCTTCATTTAATAATACAAGTTTATTCTAGTACAAACTATATAGTACAATATAACCCTGCAGTGAAAATGTAAGCTATTAATAAAATTTGACCACATGGTTAACTACAAGTTATGAAAATAGTCAAAGCTATTTTAATTATAAAAGAACAAAGAAATTATTGCCACAGTAGCCAGATGCTGAGCTGTAATAGTAACTGTAGGATATTGAAGATGAAAATAATCCCACCCCACCTTTCTCCTCTTTAACCCCCACCCTACCATATCACACAGTTCATGTCCCCTTTTAGTAAAGTAATACTATCTATTTAAAGACTAGCTTCATATCTATATCACAGTATTTTCAAAACAAACACTCTCTTTCACCCTCATCACTACCTATCTTATCTCACTTCATACTTTTTACTAGTTACTTACAAGCACCTTCAAAATAAATGGCTGTATGCAATGTGCAGCTGTATGCACAAGCATGCATGTTTTGCAAATTTTTGCAGAAGAATTATAAGCTGAATCCACAAGTTATCTTGGTTGGTCTTACTTGGAGACCAGCATTTGTTACTATTCTATTTCAACAGTGTTCATTTAGATTTTCCTACTCTGTAAAGTTTCAGAGCTACAGCTGTAAACTGTAAAAGCTGCAGGCAAATGAAACCTAAATTAAGATAATTAGACATTCTAAATTAAAATTTAGACACACAAAGGAGGGGGGGGGGTATTTAATAGTACAGCTTGTTAACTGAGTAATTATATTCAATTCTTACCAAGCAAAACAACTACAAACAAAGAAATAGAAATATATAAAACAATTGTAATAAAAGAAAATTAAAAAAATTAAAAATTGAAATGCTAAAATGACTTTCGAAAATGTTGAAGTTTAGAAAAGAAAGCATAAATCAAGGGTCACTAATTGATTTTTATCAACATCGTCAGCCCCCCACCCCCAAAGTGTCTATACCAATATATGGGACCAACTACCAACCCATCTTCATTCCAGGTAATGTTGTTGTTGTTTGATGTTTTAGAATTAATAGCCAAATCTCCTTCATTCCTCATCCTATCATCTTAAGAAAAGAACACATTGGATAATGTAAACCTGAGATATACTATTCCTGAAAATAAGAGAGAATGTTCATATTTGAGATGACCAACGTTAAATAGGCAGTGTATCCTGTTTAGAAGAGGGAGTCCATATCCCTACATGTAAGAGGGGACTGAAAGGGGTTGGTGACAGGAAGAGCATCTGGTTATAATATACTGCTTCAAAAAGGACCTCATGTGGGGCCAACAAGGTCAACCTGTATTTTAACAGGGAAAAAAGGGGCCTTGAAACATTTGTTACATTTGGATGTTTCAGCAACAGTTTGGGACATAGTTACCTCCTACGTATTCATAAAGTTTGAAGTTTTGGGGGGAAATTGAAGACATCCAACCAAAGAATCATGCAGGCTTCTCCATTCAATATGGCTACTGAGTGCAGTACTTCCTTAGATTTCTCCAAAATCTGTGCCTAGTTTTCTGCCCAAATCACAATGCTGAGGAATTTATTAACTTCAAATTTAATGTTAATATTTGAACAAAAGTTATGTGGCTGGTTTCATATTTTGGCCAGATGGACTACAGGAGTAGTATAGCATGTGAAGGACTAAAGGGAACATATTTTGACCAGGTGGACTACAGGAGTAGTATAGCATGTGAAGGACTAAAGGGAACATATTTTGACCAGGTGGACTACAGGAGTAGTATAGCATGTGAAGGACTAAAGGGAACATATTTTGACCAGGTGGACTACAGGAGTAGTATAGCATGTGAAGGACTAAAGGGAACATATTTTGACCAGGTGGACTACAGGAGTAGTATAGCATGTGAAGGACTAAAGGGAACATATTTTGACCAGGTGGACTGAAACAAAAGGAGAGGTATGCCATGACAACACAATGACTTGAGCAAAAGTTGAACTCTAAGATTTCATGTCTTCTTTGTTAAGTAACTGAGTAAAAGAAACAATGTGTGGATTTCGAGAATATCTCTTATGGTGCAAAATGGTTTTCCATATCTCTTAGTGAGAGTTCAAACTAGAGAAGGAATACAGCTAGAGCAAGGCAAAAAAAAAATAGGAAAATTGAAAAGTTGGGAAAAGATGGGAAGATTGAGAAGGGAGAGTTGGGAGAAAATGGGAAGATTGAGATGGGAGAGTTGGGAGAAGATGGGAAGATTGAGAAGGGAGAGTTGGGAGAAGATGGGAAGATTGAGAAGGGAGAGTTGGGAGAAGATGGGAAGATTGAGAAGGGAGAGTTGGGAGAAGATGGGAAGATTGAGATGGGAGAGTTGGGAGAAGATGGGAAGATTGAGATGAGAGAGTTGGCAGAAGATGGGAAGATTGAGATGGGAGAGTTGGGAGAAGATGGAAAGATTGAGAAGGGAGAGTTGAGAGAAAATGGGAAGATTGAGAAGGGAGAGTTGGGAGAAGATGGGAAGATTAAGAAGGGAGAGTTGGGAGAAGATGGGAAGATTGAGAAGGGAGAGTTGGGAGAAGATGGGAAGATTGAGAAGGGAGAGTTGGGAGAAGATGGGAAGATTGAGAAGGGAGAGTTGGGAGAAGATGGGAAGATTGAGAAGGGAGAGTTGGGAGAAGATGGGAAGATTGAGATGGGAGAGTTGGGAGAAGATGGGAAGATTGAGATGGGAGAGTTGGGAGAAAATGGGAAGATTGAAAAGGGAGAGTTGGGAGAAAAATCACCTTTTGAATATTGTAGAACTCACGGGGGGGGGGGGGAATTAAAAAACAGAGAAATCTTTATTGCAAATATGTAGTAAAACTTCATACACAGAAGGAATAAAACATTCTACATAGAAAATAAACCACAATTTGACCGTTTTCAACATATTTCCTCACTCTGAGTGATGTTTAGAATAAACGGAACATCATTCTATAGCATACCAAATATGTTTTTCTGGTAATCAGAAATTGCTTTTTTCTTTTAATTTTTTTTGTGATGGGGGTGGGGTGGAGGGTTATTTTGTTTACGTTCAACCAACCCAACTTTACAACACATAAATGTTGCCATAATTGAGGTAATGGTAGCTACAAGTAAAGTTATAATAGAAACCTTTTAGACACAAAAACTAATGATTCCTACATGTCCACATTAAATCAATGTGGACATGTTTTCTTTCTAACTGCAGATATTATTGCAGTTTGGGGAAGAAGCAAAATCAAAAATATATAACAATAATAATAATTATTTCTGATTTAGGCACAAGGCCAACAATTTAGGGGGGGGGGGGAGTCGATTAAATCGACCCCAGTACATTACTGGTACTTTATTTTATCGACCCCCGTAAGGATGAAAGGCAAAGCTAACCTTGGTGGGATTTGAACTCAGTTATGGCCTTTAACATTCAAATTCCACCAAGGTCAACTTTATCTTTCATCCAACTAGCACCAGTAAAATACTGGGGTTAATACCAACTTTCCCCTAACCACAAATTGCTGGCCTTGTGCCAAAATTAGAAGCATTATTATTATTATTATTAAGGGCAGTGAATTGGCAGTATCGGTAGAGGGTCGGACGCCATGCTTTGACGCATAGAGTTACGGCCCTTGCCATTCTGAATTCAAATCCCGTCGAGGTTAACTTTGCCTTTCATCCTTACGGGGTCGATAAAATAAAGTACCAGTCACGCACTAGGTAATTGCTGGCCTTGTGCCAATAGTAGAAACAATTATTATTAATAATAATACGTAGAAAACAAATACCATGTATATAATATAAATATTTTAGATAATATTCTGATACCTGAAGCATAATTAGGGAGTTGAAGATACGTAATTTTCTGCATTTTTTGATTTTTCTGATGATTTTAGAAGACAATTTACGGCAATATAAGCAATCAATAGCAACGAAATTGGCCAATACAGACTGTATTTATTTTGGAATATTGATGAGTCCAATGAAGATATAATCATATCAGCTCCCAAACTGCCCTTAATTACAACAAAAACAACAGCTCTTGTTAAAGATATCTGCTTAAACAAGTAAAAAATAGAATTTAAAGTATATATATATACATATATATATATATATATGTTTAAAAAAAAAAAACTACAGCAGAACAAAAATGGTTTTTAAAACATTCTGGTATTTTCAAAATGTTTTATTTATTTATTCAGTTTTAAAAATAAAAATTGATAAGAAAACAACAAAATATTTATTTCATCTCTAAAATTGACATGAACACACTTGTAACAACTGTTGCCACACTATGAGACCACAACATATAGAAATACTTGCTTTATATGTTCAACTATTAAAGAATAAGTACGTTACTACTATATCACTGGAAGCTCGATTATGTGTATGTGTACGCATAATAATAATATAATTCAAAGGACATGAGAAAAAAAAAATATATATTCACATACATATATATATGTATGTATATACACATGCTGAAACCACTCGGTGTTGCAGTTGGGTTTATACCTTCTTTTATATATATATATATATATATATACATACATACATACATACATACACACACATATATATATATATATATATACATGTAAAGTTATATTTAAAATTGTTGGGTTACAACTAGTAAATATTTATAACTGATATAAAAGCACTCGACAAATATTTGGAGTATATTTACAATATTAAATAAATGGAAAACTATATTTATAAAACCATATTTATTTCATTATATATATTTCGGGGATATCATATTAACAATATGCTATGCCTTCATCAGACAAAATACAATATAAACAGTTTTATAGATAAATATATTCGACATACCGTAATAAACATCAACTTCATTTGAAGAGGTTTACGCTAGCGTAAACCTCTTCAAATGAAGTTGATGTTTATTACGGTATGTCGAATATATTTATCTATAAAACTGTTTATATTGTATTTTGTCTGATGAAGGCATAGCATATTGTTAATATGATATCCCCGAAATATATATAATGAAATAAATATGGTTTTATAAATATAGTTTTCCATTTATTTAATATTGTATATATATATATATATATATATATATATATATATATATAGTGGACAGATGAGCAGAGAGACAGATGAATATAACATAAAAGACCCAACAGGAATTTAAATTCCATCTAAATAATGATTTTGAACTTTAGTAGTAATGCTACAACTATGTAGGGGAGTGAGTCTAGTTGATGGAATGGATACTATTCTATATAACTTCTACTTAGTTTATTAACTGTAGAAGGAAAAAAGGCCAGACTCCACAACAGAATGTCATTATAGTTTCTATTAAACATCAAAATGTCTTTAGTCTTGCACTTTACAACTTCTGTTACTGTTTGACTCTTTCATAACAATTATTATATATAACTCATATATATAATAATAACAATAATAATAGTACAACACTAAAATACATACTGGAGACTATGCATGGAGAACTCACTTCGGTGAACCAACAGTAACTTGATATTACAATCCCTAAACTTTATATATATATATATATATATGCTCTACTAAAAAAGAAAAAAAAAGAGAGGAATAAGGAAGAAAAAAAGGGAGGGGGAGGAGAAGACTCACACTCAGTCACACTCTTCTAACAATTTTTCAGACATGCTAATGCATTGCTATGGGTGTTAGGCAGCAAAGTTAAGACGCTGGAGTAAACAAGCACTCTTCCCTTGGAGGCATCTTTTGAGACAAGCCAATACAATTACTGCATTACTGTGGGTGATAGCGTGGCTAAGACACTGGAGTAACCAAGCACTCTTCCCTTGGAGGCATCTTTTGAGACAAACCAACAAACATGCTGCATTACCAAAGGTGATAGCAGGGCTAAATGCTGGCATGACCAAGCACTCTTCTCTTGTAGGTATCTTTTGAGATAAGCCAATACACTTACTGCATTACTATGGGTGATAGCAAGACTAAGATGCTGGAATAAGCAAGCATCCTTCCCTTGCAGGCAAGCCAAGATACCTGCAGCATTGCTGTTAGTCATAGCAAGGCTAAGGTGCTGGAATAACCAAGCACCCTCATGGACATCACCTGATACTTTGGTGAGCTACCAACTATGACCCCTTTCAGTTATGAAATGCAAGTAAATACTAATTTTCATTATTATATAACAACAATCAGAGACTGAGAGTTGACTTTATACAGTATTTATGTAAATAAAACCCATAAAAAGTTTGTATGGAATGAAATTATATAAAGTAAGGTTATCAATAACAAATTTGTTATCTATGATAATAAATTTGAAAGTGAAAATAAACTGGAAATATTTATAGAGAGAATATTAGGAAATGTATTTAGAAAAAAATAACATCAGAAAGAAGGGTTTTTCTTTTCATATGAAACTTCAGGCATGTAATAAGTCTGGATGTATAATTGCAACACATTATAGAAATTGGCCTAAATTTTATTTTATTTTTAGAAAGTTAACTTTTTTAATTTAATTATTCTACATTAAATGTAAACCTAACTCAGGAAAAAATCGAGTAGATTTTATAAAAATGAAAAAAACATTTATAATGACTAAATGTGTTATGTGAATAATTATTTGATATTATTGTATATATGTGTGCATGCACAGTTTTATGCATACACTTGAAAAAATAAAGGATAGTACACACATACACACATAAAGCACCCAGTTCACTCAGGAAAGTGGTAGTGGTGGTGCCACAAGAAAAGCTCCCAGTATATGCTGCAATATGGTTGGCATTACAAAGGGCATCCAGCTGCAGAAAACCAAGCCCCAAATAGATATGTATGAGCAAGATGTGATGCCCTGACTAGCCTCATAACATAACTTGTCTAACCCATGCAAGCATGGAAGATAGACATTAAACAGTGATGATGATGATGATACACACACACACACACATATATATATATATAAACTCTACTTTGGTATTGAGTACTCATTCTCACATCTGTCAACATCATACGGATATATATATATATATATATATATCACATTTGTATTGTGTAAAAGCGTGTAGATAATTATACATACATGCAGACACAAATATGTAAGTATTTGTCTTAATACATCAGTCTATATAATCTACATTCATAAAAGCATACATACATATAATTTTCCAAACATGTTTGAAAAACATCTACAAAACACTTCACACAGAAAATATAAGCATTTCTTTCAATAATAAGAGGAAAAAAAAACAACAAAACACACACACAAAAAACAAAAAAAAACAACAAAGGTTCAAATAAATTAAGTTCCGTGGATGATAAAAGCGGAGAAGTACTACTGATAGAGCATAAAATCATCTTGAAAACGGGTGACTAGAACGGCAAAATGTTGTGAATCAGTCTAGGGGCAAAGGAGATCTATGGAGCAAGTCTATTGGCAAGAAAGACAACTCATGTTTCATGCTTGCCTACCCTTGATGTATCCTTGTGGCTTTTTGAAGGTCTGTTATGGGACCCAGCATGTCCACGATGCCTGTTATTTCCATGCTTGTTCTGAAGTTTGAGCACCTTCATCTCTTTCCGAGCTTTCCGACCCCGAATCATAGCCTGAATTTTTGTTGCTGCTTCATGAGCTCGGGGATCTTCTGGGTCAACTGGTGGCAATGTTTTTTCTGCATTTGCTTTCACCTTCAGCACCTTCATTTGTTGGCGGGCTCGGAAACCACGAAATTGGGCTTGAATCTTGGTAGCAGCATGGTGAATATTTGGATCGTGGAGAAGCACATTTTCATCCTGAGTTTGAGGAGGCTCTGGATTCATGTGCTTGTGGTGGTGGACATTCTGCGAACGAGGATTGTGCTGTTGGTGCATGTGTTTGTGATGGTGGTGGTGGTGGTGATGGTGGTGGTGATGTCCTTGTTGTTGTCTAGACATTTCATCCTGACAAGATGGACAAATAAGTACTAAAACTGAGATGGGTTTCTACACATTATAGATTAAAGCAAAGAAAGATCTGAAATAGTTATTCTTGAAAATATTCCTTTTAATACACTACAAAAGTCTAAACCGATTCTCTTTATTACTGTTATTATCAAGATTATTCAATGGTTTTATTAGAAGAGTATTCTATTTTTGTTTAAAAAATCTAATATTTTAATAAAAATTATACTCTACTGTATCAGATATGTTATCATTAAATAAAAGTTATTTTTATCTTGTATTAGATACATATTGACAAGTAACAAAAGAAAAACAATGAATGAAGCAGCTTCTAACAGAATGTTTCATTTATTTAAATATTTAAAAAATGTTAAAAAAAACAAAATATTAGTAAATATTTTCTTTGTTACTGTCCTATATGACAAGATGGTTAAAACTATGTTAGCTACATATCCCCAAACTTACATGCAAGGTTAACAGAGAGAATATATAGGTCAATGAGACATAAAATGCATGGTTTAAAAAACAAAAACAAATTGAAAAAAACTAGTTGATTCTAAAGTTTTCATCCACATATATAGAATGCATCAGCTCACATACTGTCTAGGACTCCTTATATGGTTGGTAGTCTGTGAATGGTCAGTGAAGGATTCATCACTACAAAGTAGTTACAGGCTCTTAGCTAAACCATTGATTTGACCTCAATTTTTGTCTGCAACAGTTTATTAAATTACATGACTAAATGTCACTGACAAAGCAATGGCTATCACAACTTTCTACATCTTCCAACAATCAGTATCAAGTAAAGTAAATTTAGTGAATAATTAATAGTAAAAGGCAATGAGAATATTCTGTGAAAATGGATTAACTTGTGATAAATCTATTATCTTAATCAACATGACACTTTGTCCTTGTACACTGATAACAATGTACTCTTAGATGATGTATTCACATCAAATAACAACATTTCATTGATTCAATTGAAGGCACGTCTCGAAATTCATTAAATAGCTAAATTCTTATACTCAATTTATATCACAAACATTACTTTATATTCTTTTTTTTTCCCAGCATATCTAGAAAAGTTTAGGGTAGAGAAAGTAATAATACTTGAATGATTTAGTAATGAAATTGAGATAAACTCACTGATTAGACACTGAACAATTAAAGGATTGTGAGGTCATATTCCTGAAGGACAAAATTATACTAGAGAACAGCTAAGTAGCAGACCTTTTGGGAAGAAATTAGCAGTGAAAGTCTAGCGACCTATCCAGAGAAATATGTTTTCTCCATCTGTATAAGAGCAGTAACAAATCTCTAAATTTCTTCCAGCTTCTTCTCATCCTAGGTATCACACTTTCGACACATCTTCCCCAATGGTTAATTTGATCAACTAGGTAGCAAAAGCTATCAACCACTTCTAAGGAACCTCCCTGACAACTGAAGGAATCTATTTCATGTATGCTCTTAGTCACAACTGTATTGCTCCTACCATTTTGGGGGGGGATGCAGACATTCATAATTTGTATACATGCCAATCATTATTATGACATCTTTATTCATTGTTGTATTGTATCTTATGTTGTGTGTAATGAGAAAAGTGTGCAATATCTTTTGAATATTTAAGAATTTTCTGACAACAATTCCTGGAGGTGCAGCTGCACCCCCAGGAATACACCATTGCTCTTAGTGCTCACTTCTCCTGTGCATCTGCTGCATACAAAGTCTATCTTTTCAGTTAGCCTGCCTGCTCACTACATCTGTATATATAAGCATATATACATATACATATATATATACACACACATTCTGTATATAAATGGAAAAGCAGACATAAATACGACAACAATGATGATACACACACACACAAGTATATGTGTATATATATATATATATATACACACACACACAAGTATATATGTGTATCTATATACACACACACATATATATATATGTATATATATATATATATATATATATATATACACACACACAAGTATATATGTGTATATATATATACACACACATATATATATATTATATATATATATATGTATATATATATATATATACATACACACATGTGTATATATATATATATATATATATACACACTTCCACACCCACACACATACTTTTACATAAGTTTTGAAGTTATTGTAGCTGAAATATATTTGTAAATAAGAGTTTCTGCTAGAATGGTTCCAATGTAATTTACTATTTAGTATTTTGAGTGGGTTTCTTGTGATTTTATTAGAAATTCCTTGCAGAGTAAGTGGGAGAAAGCAGAGCTGCTGATTTTGAAGAATAAAAATACCGAAACTAAATATATTTAACATCTGCTAGACTTTTGATTAGCATAACCTCGGATAAAAACAAATTTCAGATTTGCTCAAATATATAAATAAAATGCATTATTAGTAGATTAAATATATGACGAAAAAAAAAAAAAAGAAAAAAAAAACGCTAAAAAAGCTATAAACAAAAACAAAACAAACCATGCAGCTTATTAAAGATTTAGGTGTGTTTAAGATTAAAAGATGAAAGTTAAGTTGGAGGCAAATGAAGTTGTTTTAAAGTCTGTAATGATTAAATCAAAATTTAAGAAGAAATAAATAAAAAATGCTAAATCTAACGATGAAAACCAAAATATTCATTAAAGTATTTCTCAGGAAATAAAAATATTTTTATTTGATTTTCTTCAGTAACTAGCTATATATATAGTTATGATGATGATGATGATATATAGTAGTTGTTATTGTTAGGATGTCTTCCCTATATCTATTCCAACAAACTAATGAAACATTTCATATATTTACTTTTGGCTATTTTTGTTATTGTGTTTTTGTCAGAATTTTTATAAGAGAAAGTTGAAGTTTGTTGATAGGGGGGGGGGGGGGGGGGGCACTGGTAGGTATGTGTGTATATATATATATGTATATATACATAATTCATTGGTTCTTTTACTGGCTTTACAGTCATTAGACCTGTGAAGGAAAGTGGCTGAGTGGGTAGAGAATTGGATTTGCAATCCTGAAGTTGCAAGTTTGATTCCCAGACCAGGAAATAGGTTATGTCCTTGAGCAAGACATTTTATTTCATGTTACTCTTTCTACCAGGAATTGTGTGTGTGTGTGTTGGTGGGTATGCATGTGTTGAGTGTGTGTTGGTGAGCTTGTTGTATGTTTCAAATGAGTGTGTGTATTGGTGAGAACATGTGTTGTATGTGTGCATTGGTGTGTGTTGGTGGGAGCATGTTGGTGTGAGCGTGTTGGTGTGTGTATTAGTGAGTGTGTGTTGGTGTGTATGTATTGTGTGTTGGTGTGTATGTGTTATGTGAGCGTGTTGGTGTGTGTGTATTAGTGAGTGTGTGTTGGTGTGTATGTATTGTGTGTTGGTGCGTATGTGTTATGTGAGTGTGTTGTGTAAGTGTGTGTTGTGTGTGTGTGTTGTGTGTGTGTTGTGTGTGTATGTTGTGTGTTGGTGTGTATGTGTTGTGTGAGTGTGTATATGTGTTATGTGAGTGTGTTGGTGTGTGTTGTGTGAGTGTGTGCTTGCGTTGTGTGTTGATGAATGTGTTGTTGTGTGAAAGGATAGTTTACATAAGAGTACCTTGAACCATTAACCAAAGTATCTTGTTCTATGCCAGATGGTATATTTCTTTCTCACATCCCGAAGAGTTAAGCTGGCTTGTTAGTTTTATGGATATGTTCTGTAGATTTACAGGAAAACTATCTGGTCTGCTGCAATAAATGGCATCACTCCTAACACCAAACATTCAACTTCCATACTGCCAAACTAATTACGAAACCATATTCAACATTTAAGGTTGATGTTTATCCAATAATTGAGAAAGCACTCAAACTAAAATTTGTTGTTAGTTATCTTTGTCTATTGACTAAATCTCTATATTTACAGCACTTCTGGCTCTACTCACTAACACGGATTGATTCCAGACAATTCTATCAATATCAAAGACCTAATAGTATTTTTGTTTGGCATTTCTAGCAAATTCATTAGCATTTTTTGCAAATCTATTTAACAAAAGACAAACAGACAAAATGTTTACTGCTAACATATCTAGAACATCGGATAAAATATCTTCTGGCATTTGTTCCACTTTTCTCTGCTTTTAGTACAAATCCTGCTGAACTTTGTCTTTCATCCTTTTTGGGATTTTAGTAAAATTATTGGTTGTTGTATTGGTCGTATATGTTGATGTGTGGTTGGTATAAATTATATGCCAACATTTTTTAACTGAATCATTAACATGCATATAAGTGTGTGTGTGTTTATATTTATACATATTTGTATAAAGCTATGCTTGAAGCGAAATCTTATTTCTTTTCTATTATAAGTTGAGCCAACTTATGCAGTTTCATATGCAAATGAGATTAATCACCTCATTTACACAGACAAGAAAACTATTTATTCTCAGCTGTTTTCAAGTCCAGCAGTTGCAAGCGGTGGGAGGGACTGTCCTGACGAAGGCCAGTCAATGAAATGCATAGACAGTTGTCCCCCTTGCTCCTGGTGGACACCACCAGAGGGCATTAGCCTCGGTATTTGCATAGTTACGGCTTCCTAAAACGGTGTTTCTTTAGAAATACAAAATTTCTATACGTATTTGTATAAAGCTATGCTTGAAGCGAAATCTTATTTATATATATATATATATATATATATATATATATATATATATATAAAGCAGACGTAAAATGAATGATGATAGATAGATAGATAGATATATTTCTTTATTAGCTACAAGGGCGCACAAGAAAAGGGGACAATGCAAAGACATATCAGGGATTTTACATACAGTCGTGTAACAAACAATTACAACAATCGAAATCCCCAATAGGGGGGAGGTGCCACAAATGGGTTGCTTAATACCCCATCGATAGAACAACCCTCAACTCCAGGAGCGTGTTGTGCAAGTGCTCCTTTCTTCCTTTTGCTCTCTTCCTCAACCTATAGGCTTATAAACAGAGAAGGCCCAATCACTCGGGCCATTTTCGCTTCATTCACCCACCTTTCAGTAAATTTACTGGGGTGCAGTGCCTCTCTCTCCACCCTGATTCTCCTTCTAAAGTGATACTTAAAGAAGAGAATCAATTGTTGTCCGGAGAGAAAGGCATCTGTCCTCTCAACCTTGTCCACCATATAACTTCTTTCACCATAGCCACCGTACAGAGGAAAACCGCCTCTTTCGTTTTTGAAAGAGGCTGGCGGCTTGATCTTTACTATGGACTCGGCAGTCAACTGGATTTATCCCATACGCGACAGCAGTTGTTCTGCATAGTTCCACAGGTCGGTTACGCCCGGGCAGTGTACAATTGTGTGCAGGACTGTTTCAATGTCCTGCGCGCATCTTGGACACATCCTCTTGGAAGGATCCCTGCCAGGGCGTCCGTGCCTGTAGATCTTGTAACAAACTGGTAGAGCTCCTTGGTAGCACTGCCAGGCCAGGGACGTCTGGAAGTTGTCCATAGGTCCCGGGCGGAAAGTCATACCAAACAGACTGGTGAGCTCATCGTCTTCGACGCCCAGAGTCTCTCTGAGCACGTCGTCGCCCTTGTAACGTACAATCCCTCTATAGAATGTCGAAGTGGAGTCTCCACTGATTGCTGCGCCCGCTTGCCAGAGGACTGTGAGCGCCTGAGCGCATTCAATGTGCCAGGCGCCCATCGTTTTCGGTCTTTTCTTCACCGAGGACTGCAGCTCCGTCAGCGAGACGAGCTGTGGGAAAGCCTGTCTCACAAACGGTGCCCACACCGGTTGGGGGTCGGTGAGGAATACCTGGAGATGCCGCAGCCTCAGCGCATGTTTGCGCATCATCAGCCACGGCATTCCCAGCCCTCCGTTGGAAGGGTGCTGACAGCAGACAGATCTCCACACCAGCGGAGCCTGCTTCTTCCACAGAAACTGGAAGATAGATAGATAGATAGATAGATATAAATCCTAATCATTTCTCAACAACAGCTATATTTGTGCCTAGAGCTGGGATTGTACATTTATTTTCTACATACATCAAACACTTTACTGTGTTATAGTAGAGAAGAAATACAAATGTTTGGCAATTTAAGTGTTATCTTAATTCATTTTCATTAGAGGCAGCCATATTGTATTAAACTCCAGAGATTTTATTATTTATATTATTTTATTCTTAAGCAATGTTTTATATAATACATCTTTTATATTCTATAGAATTAACAGTGATTCTTTGTCTGGAAACATTCTACTATAGTGATATCAAATTTTCTATTTTAACATAAAACATTCTCTGCTATTTTTGACTTTTTTTATTCACCTCTGATTAGAGTTTTTCAATGTTGTGTAATTATATTCTTTAGGCATTGACCTGTTTAGCCTTTGTAAACCCTACCACAAGCTCATAGGAGGATAGGTTTATAGTTCAACATATCTGTCAAATGAGTCTAACTTCGATGAGAGATAACTATTGCATATAGTGCTAACTTTACCTACTGTTCTGCTGTTATACTGACCACAGATGTTGTATCTACTCAACTAGACCATTACAATAAACCAGAAACACAGTAACATTCAATTTTATCTCTAACTATCCTTACTATGAAAAACAACTTGGGAGAACAATACAGTACAATGACGATAGATAGATATATTAGTTTAACGTTTGATACAGTAGGAAATGAGTTTTAATGTTTCAGACGTTACTCCTTCAACAGAAGATAGAATGAGAAATAAAAGAAGAAATAAAAAGATAGACAAGAGTAAGAAAAAAAAAAAAAACAATACAAGAAAACATTTTTCTAGGAAGGAAATGTATGTGTAGTTAGCCATTTTAGAAAAGTAGAGATAGCATGTAAAACAATATAGTCCCTCTCTGTTTTTTTGTTTCAGGAATATCCTTTCCAGGAGGTATAATCCTGATTTATAAACCTCATTATGGGAGGAAACAGTTTTAACATAATGCTGTAAATATTTGGCAATAATTTAGCTAAGTAATGGCTTTGGTTACATATATATATTTTTTTGATTCCTACTTTTGAGTCGATTATAGAGATATACATACATACCTCCTACCACAGACATACATACACACACACACACACACATACACATACACATATATATATACACACACATATATATACATGTTACTTAAAATACATGGCTCAAGATTGATGGTGCATGTGAGATATACACACATACACCCTACACATACATACATGCATGTGAGATATACACACATACACCCTACACATACATACATGCACACACACATACACACATACATACACACACACACACATATGAGAGGTTTCTGTTCAGTAGCAGTTATGCCATTTTATGGTTATAACATGTATTTTCTCTAAGAACATAGAAATATATTGTAAATAATAGATGTCGGTCATCAAATTCGACTGACTGGGTCTCTTGGACAACATATTTAGTCCAGTCATATATATAAAACCTTCATAAATCTGGTCGACATATTTAGTCCAGTCATATATATAAAACCTTCATAGATCTGGTCGACATATTTAGTCCAGTCATATATATAAAACCTTCATAGATTTCAGGCACAGTAATCATAGTACAACAATTTCAATCTAAGCTATTTGGATATTTTGCTTAATAATCCATATCTCTCTCCTCTCTCTCTCTCTATCTCTCTCTCTCTCTCTATATATATATATATAAATATTTAAATAAATATTTCTTCTGATGAATGAAGACAGACATAAGTATATGTCTTCAAGAAACCACTGGTAAATGAAATAATTATCTTATGTTGTTTATTACGTAACTAAATATATATATATGCAAACCAAACGACACAGTAGAATGAAGAAATATATGAGTTTTACGCTTGATATAGTAGGAAAAGTCTTAATGTTCTGTGTGTGTGTATATATATGTATTTACACACACACACACACATATATATATATAAGACAAGAATAGATAAAAATAAAGTAGCCGCCATCTTTGTTTGATATTAGCAATACTTGTAGGACATCAGTGTTCTTCTTCAAGTGTTTTTATGAAAGACTACTGAAATAGTGTATAAAAAAGATTGTAGCTAAACAAGTGTTATGAAGACAATATAGAATAAAAGACAGAAGGTATTTTCAGCAATCATTTCTTTCATCTCAAATTATTCCTTTTTTTCATTATATAAGAATTCTTTGATAATTTACTTTCTTTTTATTTCCATTAGTTGTCTATAGTTAATTGTTTTGGTGGTTTATATATATATATATATATACATATATATACAGATACACACATGTATATACATACATATATATATAGATACACACATATGTATATACATATATATATATATATACAGATATACACATATGTATATACATACATATATATATACAGATACACACATGTATATACATACATATATATACAGATACACACATGTATATACATATATACACCTATATATATATATACACACATATAAATTATGTGTGTTCATTATGTGTAAATCCATAGATGTAGAAAGAAGTTGTATAAATGTGAAGATGAAACAATAGATAATATGATTAAGGAAAGTTTTATTGAAGGAAAGAAGAATTAATGATGTTGTGTAGATGAGAGATGAGATGTTGTGTAGATGAGAGATGAGATGTTGTGTAGATGAGAAATGAGATGATGTATAGATGAGAGATGAGATGTGTAGATGAGAGATGAGATGTTGTGTAGATGAGAAATGAGATGATGTGTAGATGAGAAATGAGATGATGTGTAGATGAGAGATGAGATGATGTGTAGATGAGAGATGAGATGTTGTGTAGATGAGAGATGAGATGATGTATAGATGAGAGATGAGATGATGTATAGATGAGAGATGAGATGATGTGTAGATGAGAGATGAGATGATGTGTAGATGAGAGATGAGATGATGTATAGATGAGAGATGAGATGATGTGTAGATGAGAGTTGAGATGTTGTGTAGATGAGAGATGAGATGATGTATAGATGAGAGATGAGATGATGTATAGATGAGAGATGAGATGATGTGTAGATGAGAGATGAGATGATGTGTAGATGAGAGATGAGATGAGATGTGTAGATGAGAGATGAGATGATGTATAGATGAGAGATGAGATGATGTGTAGATGAGAGATGAGATGATGAGAGATGAGATGTTGTGTAGATCAGAGATGAGATGTTGTGTAGATGAGAGATGAGATGATGTGTAGATGAGAGATGAGATGATGTGTAGATGAGAGATGAGATGTTGTGTAGATGAGAGATGAGATGTTGTGTAGATGAGAGATGAGATGATGTGTAGATGAGAGATGAGATGTGTAGATGAGAGATGAGATGATGTATAGATGAGAGATGAGATGATGTGTAGATGAGAGATGAGATGATGTGTAGATGAGAGATGAGATGTGTAGATGAGAGATGAGATGATGTGTAGATGAGAGATGAGATGATGTATAGATGAGAGATGAGATGATGTATAGATGAGAGATGAGATGTTGTGTAGATGAGAGATGAGATGTTGTGTAGATGAGAGATGAGATGTTGTGTACATGAGAGATGAGATGTGTAGATGAGAGATGAGATGATGTATAGATGAGAGATGAGATGATGTGTAGATGAGAGATGAGATGTTGTGTAGATGAGAGATGAGATGATGTGTAGATGAGAGATGAGATGATGTGTAGATGAGAGATGAGATGATGTGTAGATGAGAGATGAGATGATGTGTAGATGAGAGATGAGATGTTGTGTAGATGAGAGATGAGATGATGTGTAGATGAGAGATGAGATGTTGTGTAGATGAGAGATGAGATGTTGTGTAGATGAGAGATGAGATGATGTGTAGATGAGAGATGAGATGATGAGAGATGAGATGTTGTGTAGATGAGAGATGAGATGTTGTGTAGATGAGAGATGAGATGATGTGTAGATGAGAGATGAGATGATGAGAGATGAGATGTTGTGTAGATGAGAGATGAGATGTTGTGTAGATGAGAGATGAGATGATGTGTAGATGAGAGATGAGATGTTGTGTAGATGAGAGATGAGATGTTGTGTAGATGAGAGATGAGATGATGTGTAGATGAGAGATGAGATGTTGTATAGATGAGAGATGAGATGATGTGTAGATGAGAGATGAGATGATGTGTAGATGAGAGATGAGATGATGTGTAGATGAGAGATGAGATGTTGTGTAGATGAGAGATGAGATGATGTGTAGATGAGAGATGAGATGATGTGTAGATGAGAGATGAGATGTTGTGTAGATGAGAGATGAGATGATGTGTAGATGAGAGATGAGATGATGAGAGATGAGATGTTGTGTAGATCAGAGATGAGATGTTGTGTAGATCAGAGATGAGATGATGAGAGATGAGATGTTGTGTAGATCAGAGATGAGATGTTGTGTAGATGAGAGATGAGATGATGTATAGATGAGAGATGAGATGATGTATAGATGAGAGATGAGATGATGTATAGATGAGAGATGAGATGATGTGTAGATGAGAGATGAGATGATGTATAGATGAGAGATGAGATGATGTATAGATGAGAGATGAGATGATGTATAGATGAGAGATGAGATGATGTATAGATGAGAGATGAGATGATGTATAGATGAGAGATGAGATGTTGTGTAGATGAGAGATGAGATGTTGTGTAGATGAGAGATGAGATGATGTATAGATGAGAGATGAGATGTTGTATAGATGAGAGATGAGATGATGTATAGATGAGAGATGAGATGTTGTGTAGATGAGAGATGAGATGATGTATAGATGAGAGATGAGATGTTGTATAGATGAGAGATGAGATGATGTATAGATGAGAGATGAGATGATGTATAGATGAGAGATGAGATGATGTGTAGATGAGAGATGAGATGATGTGTAGATGAGAGATGAGATGTGTAGATGAGAGATGAGATGATGTGTAGATGAGAGATGAGATGATGTATAGATGAGAGATGAGATGTCGTGTAGATGAGAGATGAGATGATGTATAGATGAGAGATGAGATGATGTGTAGATGAGAGATGAGATGATGTGTAGATGAGAGATGAGATGTGTAGATGAGAGATGAGATGTGTAGATGAGAGATGAGATGTGTAGATGAGAGATGAGATGATGTGTAGATGAGAGATGAGATGATGTATAGATGAGAGATGAGATGATGTATAGATGAGAGATAAGATGATGTGTAGATGAGAGATGAGATGTTGTGTAGATGAGAGATGAGATGATGTGTAGATGAGAGATGAGATGTTGTGTAGATGAGAGATGAGATGATGTGTAGATGAGAGATGAGATGTTGTGTAGATGAGAGATGAGATGATGTGTAGATGAGAGATGAGATGTTGTGTAGATGAGAGATGAGATGATGTATAGATGAGCGATGAGATGATGTGTAGATGAGAGATGAGATGATGTATAGATGAGAGATGAGATGTTGTATAGATGAGAGATGAGATGATGTGTAGATGAGAGATGAGATGTGTAGATGAGAAATGAGATGTGTAGATGAGAAATGAGATGTGTAGATGAGGAATGAGATGTGTAGATGAGGAATGAGATGTGTAGATGAGGAATGAGATGTGTAGATGAGGAATGAGATGTGTAGATGAGAGATGTGTCTATTCTATTACTTTACTAGGGAGCAGTAACCCCTACTGACTTGAGCTTCCCAATTCTTGACAGAGGCAAATTGCATGATGATCCCTGATTACCCTCTTCTCTTGTTATATTCTCACAGCATGTTTCTATAACCAACAGCATGAGTACTCTATCACTGAGCCAGAATCCTACTGTTATATTTACACAGGTAAAACACAAATATACACAATTACACCTATATGAAAACTACCAGACAAAGGTAGATTGGCAATCAGACAGGTGTGTATATTTGGCTCAAACAAGTCAGATAAGGTCAAATAAGCATTCCATGTTCAAATACAGCGTAGGTGCCAAACAAATTTAACAATATGGAGCCAAGTCTCTGCTACTTGGCAAGATGTCCCGAAAATGTTTTTTTCATTGGGTAAATAACTGGTAAATATATTGCCATAGACAGGGAGAAAGTTGCATAATTCTGTGTTGATTGAGGTATCTATGTATAATGTGAAGTGTATGAAAACACCTGATTGAGTTAGAGGTGTTCAGACCTACGAAACTACTAGTAATGCAGGAATAAGTCAAAGCCTTAATACACACACACACATATATATATATATATATATATATATATATATATATATATATATACACATACAGGGTGTCCCCAAAAATATGTACACACTTCAACAGCATTCAAATCAAAGTGTGTATACATTTTTTGGGACACCCTGTGTATACATGATGAATGAATACCTTGACAATTTGCAATTTCTGGATACACACAAAAAAAGTGGCAGCCATTGAGCTGAGGATTGATAGAATTGAAGAGCAGGTAATTAGGTAGTTAATAACTAGGTTGGTATAAAATTGAAGAAGAATTTGTGAAAGGAGAAAAAAAGATGAAAAAAAAGCCCAACTATATATGAAAATGAAATGAAAAATATCTATAGACATTATATAATTAGAAAATACTGAACTGGAGGCCAAAATTGAAAATGTTGCTTGTTGGAAACTGTTTTATTTCATAATGAGATGAATGAAAGTAGTTGAGATATTTTGTCAGTCACAAGATTTAAAGAGTATTCTATAGCTTTAAGGATATTCAGAAATATGTATTCCTCCATCTCTATGGAAAGAAATACTCATATTATGTGTGTATGTGTCAGTGTGTGTGTGTGTGTGCACATGTGTATGTCTATCTATCATCTACCTATCTCTCTCTCTACCTATCTCTCTCTCTCTCTCTACCTATCTCTCTCTCTATCTATCTATCTATCTCTCTACCTACCTACCTACCTACCTACCTATCTGTCTATTTGTAACACGTCTATTTCTATTTTTCTATTATCTATCAATATACTGCATGGTGTTGATTACAGTGTATGTATGTATGTATGTATGTATGTATGTATGTATGTATGTATGTATGTATGTATGTAGGTATGATGATAATGATGATACTATATTATTATACATAGAAGATAGAGAAGGCCATAGAGTCTGTCATTGTTACACTGTGATGTTTCTGGAATCAATGAAATCCCAATATATTTAACTCTTATTGATTCCCTTCTTTCATTCCCTTACAATATTTCTCTTGTTCAATTCTTTCATTTATATTTTAGTTGATAAAAACAATCTTCAAACCCCCAGACCTATTTATTTATTTATTTATTCTAATGTATGTCATGAAGCAATGTACCAGTCACATCCACTGGGCCATCCTTCCCTCCCTCCAAGAAACTTCTTTTGAAACAATAGATATCAGTTGTTTTTATATATTATTTTTGTTGTTGCAAAATAAGATGATTACTAGAGTTTTTATTTGTCTGAATCTATTTTTTTCTTTCATTGAAGATCTTTAAGAATTGTTATGTAAATGGAAGCTTGATCATAAATACCAGAAAATGACATTTGAACAGAATTCTAGTTGCCCCTGACGACTGCTTAATAACTAGAAACACTGACAAAACTATATAAATAACATCAAGTATATCAACAAACTAAATTTCTACCATTTAACTTTATATCACTTTTATGAAATAAATGTATTAAAAAAAAAACCCTATCACAGAAACAAACCGAATAGAATACAAGTTGTATGGTTATTCTTTAGTAAAGAATGTTGAAGATAGATACTGTAGTTTGACAGTGTACTGGAGAGCAGCTGGTAACTTGTCAGATTGCAATTCACAGTCTGGGTCTGATGACAAACTCTCG
>OZ024756.1:40886293-41021293 GCA_964016885.1 Eledone cirrhosa
AACGCTTTCATTACCATATTTCTAATGAAAGACAGTGTCTATGTCATTAACCCTTTCATTACCATATTTCTAATGAAAGACACTGTCTATGTCTTTAATCCTTTCATTATAATATTTCTAATGAAAGACACTGTCTATGTCATTAACCCTTTCATTACCATATTTCTAATGAAAGACACTGTCTATGTCTTTAACCCTTTCATTACCATATTTCTAATGAAAGACACTGTCTATGTCATTAACCCTTTCATTGTCATATTTCTAATGAAAGACAGTGTCTATGTCATTAACCCTTTCATTACCATATTTCTAATGAAAGACACTGTCTATGTCTTTAATCCTTTCATTATAATATTTCTAATGAAAGACACTTTCTATGTCATTAACCTTTTCATTGTCATATTTCTAATGAAAGACACTGTCTATGTCATTAACCCTTTTGTTACCATATTTCTAATGAAAGACACTGTCTGTCTTTAACCCTATCATTACCATATTTCTAATGAAAGACACTGTCTATGTCTTTAACCCTATCATTACCATATTTCTAATGAAAGACACTGTCTATGTCTTTAACCCTATCATTACCATATTTCTAATGAAAGACACTGTCTATGTCTTTAACCCTATCATTACCATATTTCTAATGAAAGACACTGTCTATGTCTTTAACCCTATCATTACCATATTTCTAATGAAAGACACTGTCTATGTCTTTAACCCTATCATTACCATATTTCTAATGAAAGACACTGTCTATGTCTTTAACCCTATCATTACCATATTTCTAATGAAAGACACTGTCTATGTCATTAACCCTATCATTACCATATTTCTAATGGAAGACACTGTCTATGTCATTAACCCTATCATTACCATATTTCTAATGAAAGACACTGTCTATGTCTTTAACCCTATCATTACCATATTTCTAATGAAAGACACTGTCTATGTCATTAACCCTATCATTACCATATTTCTAATGAAAGACACTGTCTATGTCATTAACCCTATCATTACCATATTTCTAATGGAAGACACTACCTATGTCATTAACCCTTTCATTACCATATTTCTAATGGAAGACACTATCTATGTCTTTAACCCTATCATTACCATATTTCTAATGAAAGACACTGTCTATGTCATTAACCCTATCATTACCATATTTCTAATGAAAGACACTGTCTATGTCATTAACCCTATCATTACCATATTTCTAATGGAAGACACTACCTATGTCATTAACCCTTTCATTGTCATATTTCTAATGAAAGACACTACTTATGTCATTAACCCTTTCATTAACATATTTCTAATGAAAGACACTGTCTATGTCTTTAACCCTTTCATATATTAAAAGAGATATAAAAAACTTCAAGTTAAGATAAAAGACAGCCTTGCCTTCCTCCCCTCCCCTCTACCATCCAACCCTCCTCCTGTCTCTCCCTGCCCCATGGGTCTCATAAGCTAACCAGCTTCACATGAAATAATATATATGTTGAAAGTTAACAATGGAAGAGAAAGACTACAACAAGTTGGAAAGAGGAGTGGGTGAGGTGGGGAGGTATAATAATTCCACAGATGTAATGAAAACAATGTTTGGAATGTGACATTGTTAGAAGATATCACACACACATATATATATATATATATATATATATATATATATATATATATATATATATATATATATCAGGTGTCATTTAGCTCAATAGTTTAATGGTTTAAAGAGATACAGCTGTTAGCCACTTTTTTCTGTCTATAGGGGATTTTACCCAATTTTCTAAGCTATTATTTATAGCTGTCATGGGTAAATTGGAGCCCGTTTGGCTTCCTGAATTGGCATGCCTAATTTCAAAATTGCCTTGAATATTTTTAGTAGTGCAGTCTGCCTTATGATGAGACACATCCCATGTGGTCCACTTTATGATGAGACACATCCCATGTGGTCCACCTTATGATGAGACACATCCCATGTGGTCCACCTTATGATGAGACACATCCCATGTGGTCCACCTTATGATGAGACACATCCTATGTGGTCCACCTTATGATGAGACACATCCTATGTGGTCCACCTTATGATGAACTACATCCCATGTGGTCCACCTTATGATGAACTACATCCCATGTGGTCCACCTTATGATGAACTACATCCCATGTGGTCCACCTTATGATGAACTACATCCCATGTGGTCCACCTTATGATGAGAGACATCCTATGTGGTCCACCTTATGATGAACTACATCCCATGTGGTCCACCTTATGATGAACTACATCCCATGTGGTCCACCTTATGATGAACTACATCCCATGTGGTCTACCTTATGATGAACTACATCCCATGTGGTCCACCTTATGATGAGAGACATCCTATGTGGTCCACCTTATGATGAACTACACCCCATGTGGTCCACCTTATGATGAACTACACCCCATGTGGTCCACCTTATGATGAACTACATCCTATGTGGTCCACCTTATGATGAACTACACCCCATGTGGTCCACCTTATGATGAACTACACCCCATGTGGTCCACCTTATGATGAACTACACCCCATGTGGTCCACCTTATGATGAACTACACCCCATGTGGTCCACCTTATGATGAACTACACCCCATGTGGTCCACCTTATGATGAACTACACCCCATGTGGTCCACCTTATGATGAACTACACCCCATGTGGTCCACCTTATGATGAACTACACCCCATGTGGTCCACCTTATGATGAACTACACCCCATGTGGCTAACTGCTTGAAAAATGTGGCCCATGCCTGATTTATAGTTATCTACTGTGTTTACAATTTCTAAGAATACATATATATATAATGTATGTATATATATAATGTATGTATATATATAATGTATGTATATATATATATAATGTATGTATATATATATATAATCTATGTATATATATAATCTATGTATATATATAATGTATGTATATATATAATGAATGTATATATATATATAATGTATGTATATATAATGTATACATATAGTGTAGGTGATTTGGTGAATTACTGGTGGTGCTCCCAAAACAAGTACTCAATGCACAGGCAGAGTGTATATATTAAAAAAACAATGAACTTTCATTTATATGTATTTAGATTTTTATTGTGTATTGACCAGAATATATAATGTATGTATAATATATAATATATATATAGATGTATGAGTCTCTCTATATATATGTATGTATATATCCACACCAAATCTATAAGAAGTGACTAATAACTGACTTCTAAGCAATATAGTGATGTACAACAACAACAACAACAAATGATCCATAATGATAAATAATTGTTTCTACTTTTGGCACAAGGCCAGAAATTATCCCAGTGTATTACTGGTACTTTATTTTATCGACCCCATAAGGATGAAAGGCAAAGTTAACCTCGGTGGGATTTGAACTCAGAATAGCAAGGGCCGTAACTCTATGCGTCAAAGCATGGCGTCCGACCTTCTACCAATACTGCCAATCCAGTACCCATAATGATATATAATATCATTACAAAACAATAACTCAATATAATAAATATATTTGTGTATATTTCTGCTATCAGAAATACCACAGCCCCTACACTTCTTGTATTTCCATTGTATACTACATATCTATGGAAATGTACAGTCTAAAGTGTACTTGCATTTCAGGCTCTTTAATGCTAATTACTCCTTTGATATTTGCTATGTTGACCTTTTAATTCTCTGGGATTCTAGATTATTCTTTGGGTCTTTTCCCTTCAACTCTTCAATAGAATCTACACAGAAAACCAAGTCATCATCATACACAACTTACTCTATTCTTCTATTTCTCAACTAATCTTTTATTACATATCTATAGTCTTTTTCAATGAAGCTTTAATATTATTTATTTGAAAAAAAGGAACCTATATCTTATGATAATACTTCACAAACTCCTGCCAACACTATTATTATCTGCTTCACATACATTCACAGTTAGAGCTTGTATTTGGTGAATTAAGACTTAATCCATGTTGCTGGTATATGTATGTACATTTTACTTGTATATCACAAATGAGATTATTGTAGGGTTTATAATAAAAAGGATAATTTGTTAGGTCTTCATTATGTTTATTGAGTATGATGACCGTTTCGCTATTAATCAGCTCACTGTTCAATCTGTATCGATCTAGCTCAACCCTGGAATCGAAAGCTCGTTGAGTGCTCACTCTAGTGAACCTACAGCAACTGGACGTTACATTCCCTATATATATATATATATATATATATATATATATATATATATATATATATATATATATATATATATATATATATATATATATATATATATGTATATATTTATGTTTATAGACGTGTTCATCTGACTGTTCTGATCTCAGAAAATGACAACCCATCTAACCCATGCAAGCATGGAAAACAGACATGAAATGGTGATGATGATGATAGCCAATAAAAATATTTAGATGCTTTCAAAGTTGGTAGAATATATTACCATACTCACATACTACAAACACATGCATATTTACACACATACAAACACACATACTTACACATATACACACATATACATACACACGTGCATGTATGCACATTGTCATGCACATAGTTTTAGTGTGCTCCAAATCTTAGGTTTGTGTAGTGTCTACCAATTGTGACAGCCATATCACTGAGGGAACCTCTTGCCAGTCATACTATTATATAAATATATACACACACTCCTGAAATGATTGCTATGACATGTTGCTGCTAGTCAACCAAATATTTAAAAGCAACAACAAAAGCTGTATTAGGAACAACAACAGAACTACTTGCTAAAATGTCAAAGACACACTTAATCAAATAAATGTTTTTCAAAATAAATTTGTTAGAAAAGCCAGTGTAAAATGAAATTATTATATTCACAGATAGATGGATAGATAGATAGAGATAGATAAATAGATAGATAGATATATAGATAATGAGAGAGAGAGAGAGAGAGAGAGAGAGAGAGAGAGAGAGAGAGAGAGAGAGAGAGAGAGAGAGAGAGTCAGACTATTGAATTTGGCACACACAGAAAACGGAGAGATCAAACAAAAAATAAGCAATTAAATGAGTATTAGTGATTTAGCTATTATTTCAAAGCAATGGTTGATTAACTGTGTAGAATAAAAGTTTGCTTGTCAAAAGCTTTACAAGCGGAGATTAATATTTGAAGCAGATTGTTATGCTTTCTTTAAAAAAGACACACACGCTAAGAAAAACACTTGAAGAAGCAGTTGGGTGTGAGAAGGCTGTGAGAAAACTGGAGCTGAAGCATGGGATCACACTTTACCTTCATTGTCTTTATCTTTTTACGTGTAAGGTGACCTCGAATGCCAGCTTGAATCTTGGTAGCTGCAGTTGTTTTCATCTAAGCAATATCAGGGTAATGTGAGTAAATTTGAAAATACTTTCATTGTTGGTGTTTTTTTTTAAAAACAAAACATCTTTAATAATAGATAGTTATGAAATAATAGAAAGTTTGAGATAGGAATAAAAAACAAAATGAGTAAAGAAATATTTTTGCATTTATAAAACTTTGAAGTTCATTTTGACAACAAATGGGACAAAAAGAAAAGGAAAAAAGACAAAAATAATATATTAAAAGCTAAATGTCACCATAAACATAATGATTTATAAATTATGTAATTATAGTACCTGAAGGAAAAAAAAAACAGAAAAAATACAAGTATATTTCATCTGAATGATAATATACAGTACGTGGCATTCCTTCATTCAAAGTAATAAATGTTATTTCAGAATATAAAAAACAATTATTTTGTAGAAAGAGATTGAGAAAATGTTGATGACTTCAGAGGCAGCAGAGAAATATTTGCAGAGAGAAATATAAAAATAAGTTTTGTCTTTGATGGTGAAAACTTTTACAAATAAAACAGTTTTACAGTCATTGACATCTGAAATATTGATATATTGGAAACAATGGATCAAATAACATTGATCAGTAGTTGTACAAGACAGATTGTATTGGAACTAGAATGTTAGACTCTCAAATCTATAAACCATCTTTAGAATGTTCATCATCATCAGCAGCAGCATTTAATGTCCATTTTCCCAGTTAGACTACTTGTCCTGTTGTGAGACAAGTCAGATCAGGTGACCATGTCTAGCTCATACAAAACTGTTTTGTAGTGGCTAATGAATAACAATATACCACTAGATGCAACTCCCTCTCTTCAAAGCCATCCCCATGACCTGATGTTGCTTCATCTATGGTGGTATGAGCACCCCCACCCCCACTCCTATCAATGCCTCTATAGTGATGGTGTTATGATAAAAAGGCACCTAACCTATTCTGTAAAGTGGTAGTGCTGGTGCCATGATCAAAAGCTTCCAGTCTGCACTGTAAGGCAGTGGTGCTGATGCCACAAAAAAAAGCACCCTGTTCATTCTGTAAAGTGATAGTGCTAGAATCATGTTAAAATGTTCCCAGTCCACACTGGGAAGTGGTTGGTGTAAGGAAGAGCATCCATCCATAGAAAATCAAGCCAAAACTGGAACATATGAGCCAGAGATGGTCACCTATCAAGTCTAGCCACAGAATGCAACAGCCTGTCTAACTCATGCAAGTATGGAAAATAAACATTAAAATGGCAATGATGATACCCTCACAGAGTAATATAATCCAACAGCAATGTAATAGATGAATTTGTAGCGACTAGCGCCACCTTGACCGGGGAGAAAAAACTAATTGGAGTTACTTCCCCGTGGCCAGTATATAAGGGAGTGTTCTGATGTCACTTGACCTCTCTTGCTCACTTACTCTCTTTTGGCGGCACATCTCAAACTGGTCACATCCAGCGCAAGCATGCTAACCTTTTTCAACCATATCTTATAATTCAGGATTATACACCTTGTCATGCCACGAGGCACATTTGTTTACCACATATGTAATTCACGGACTACAATAAACACAAGTTATTTTGATACTCGTTTTGAGAAACTTATGCTTCAGTTATTACTTCAGATGTAGTGAGAGATAATTCTCACACGGCATGAAATTGTATGAAAATTCTCCTATCTCTTATTTCTATTAAATTTAGTAGTTGGGTTCCGATGGTACTTACTGGAGTAAGTAACCCTGGGACTAACTCACTAAAAATTCAATATAACCATCTTCTCTATCAATTTGTTGATACAAAACAGTTTCCTTATAATAAACAAACTACTAGGTGAGGGCAAAACAGTTGTATTAAATATATAAAGTTAAATAAAAAACTAAAATTGTTTCAAAGCCTGATTCAATATGAATGGAAGGTGTTGTTGACTTCAATGCTTTCTCAGAGATAATTTGCTTAGCTGAATGCTATTCAATCTAAACTATGCTTCATTTTGTATAATTTTAAAGAGCTTATTTGAATGTTTTTCTGTTCTCTTTTTCCTAATCTATGTTATTTCCAGTGCAGTTAAATTGTTATGAATATTCTCTGCTCATATCCTCCATCTAAAATGCATAACTTACAAAGCATGTGGCTTAGTGGTTAGGGTGTTCAACTCACAATCGTAAGATCATGAGTTTGATTCCCAAACTGAGTGGTACATTATATCCTTGAGCAAGATACTTTAGTCCACCCAGCTGGCAAAAGGTAAGCAGCATCTATAATTCAAAAAGTTATGCTTTGTTACACAATGTGTTACACTAAATCTCCCTGAGAACCATGATAAAGGGGTGCACGTGTCTGTGGAATGCTCAGCCACTAACACATTCATTTCACGAGCAGGCAGTTCTGTTGAATGAATCAACTGGAGCACTCATCGTAGGAAACAATGGAGATCCAACAACAACAGTTGTATAATAAATATAGAAAGATGATGGAGGAAGCTCGAGGCATTTTAGTTATTTTGGAAAGAATAAACTAAATAAGTAAATACATAAATAAAACACTCCGGTAGAATAAACAAAAACAGTAAAATCTACCAAACAGTAAAACAGCTGCCACAGAAGGAAGAAACTTATTAAAATATACTGAAAACTAAATAATGTTTTTCAGTTTTATTTTATTTTCTATGTATTTCATTGTATTTCATTTATTTTAAATAAGCATGTGTGTGTAAGTGCATGAATGTGTGTGAACGTGTGTGAGTGAGTGTGTAACTAAATGCAAACATATACATACACATACATACACGTTCAATTTTCTGTCAATTTGTAGTATCTGTACATCGGTTAACAAAATCTACATAAAAGCCGAGTTATTTCATGAATTAATACATCCATACATATTCACACATGTATGCCCCCCCCCCCCACATAAAAAGACATGCATATACAAAAATATAGTTAATGTATACATACATACAGTATACATACATATTTGTTAATGTATACATACTCATTTATATATGTATGTATTCAAGTAAATATTTAGATAGCTACATAGGTGGTTTATCTATGTAAATTAGATGTTCCCATTCACTCATCCAATTTTGAGTATGGGCACTGGGTGAAGAGTGTTAGCATATTGGTAATTTAACATCCTCATTCATCTAGATATAGATTTTTAAAGATCATATATATATATATATATATATATATATATATATATATAAGTTAAAACAATGAAATTATGAAAATATATATATATATATATACGATATATTAACAGATGGAAACTATATTTATAAAACTATATTTATTTCATTATACATATTTCAAGGACACCAAGTTAAATTATGGTGTGCTTTCATCAGATAAAATATAATATAGATCAGTTTTATAAATAAATATTGACATACCCTTAAAGAACGCGACCATTTCTGTTGGAAGCTCCCGGATAGTGGGGTTATTAAATTTATTTAGTCTATTATGCAAATTAGTGTCGGATATGTTTAAATCACAGTAGATTTAAAATAATCCATTGGGGTATGGAAAAAGGGATAATTAATAATAAAGGGATGTTAATATATCGTATTTTTACTCCAATAATTTGTTGAGTGCTTTATATCAGTTATAAAAATATTTGCTTGTTGTATCCCAACAATTTAAATTGAACTTCTATATATATATATATCAACCTCGAAAAGACAAGTTGACCGTGACTGGATTTGAACTCAGAGAGCCAGGGTTAATACCACGAAACATTCTATCTAACGTTCTAACAACTCTACCAATTTGTTGCCATATTACAATCATTACTAATATACAATTTATTACCAACTGCCACAGAATCATTATCATCATTCATCTTGATTTTTATATCACTGTGACTATGAGGACCAATACTATTAAATCTGACCACTTATTCTTATATCTTCTTTATCTGTCTATGTGATAATTGTGTTCCATTGTCAGCACAAGACAATTTTTCACTCAACAGGTGTCACCCATTTTATTATATGTCCATAACAATAGCATTACCACTCCTACACATCTTAGCCAATGCTTTTAATGACCATACACCTTCACAGTTTACTTTCATACAAGTTCATATTAAAACTCTAGTGGACCATACTTCTTACACATGATTATACCATCTACATCTTCCACAGAGATACCTCAGTTAACACTTTCCTAAACTTTCCCTCTGTCTTACTTCATTTATGACACTTCACTCAGATATACCCCAATACTAACTCTCTTTCCTTCAGTAATAACTGGTATTTTTAAAGCCACTTGATATATCATGCAGTAGGTTTTGTCACCATTGCTAGCACTAAGTACACAGTACTGTGTTACAGGGTTGATTTTATATGGTTAGAGGAACTAAAACAATGTATTTACCTATTTAAAACTTGTTTTCATACATAGTATATGTCCTAAATATTTGAAATGACTGCTTCCTAATTTTGCAGGAAATATTGGCTCCTATTAGATTACCAATGATTAGAAAGCCTAGAACCTGTTTAGTGGTGCCAAAGTGGGTAACCAGATCTAAGAATTACTTAGATTTAGTTGGCATTTACTTAGATAACTGAAAGGCCACACTAATTTACAAATATCTTAAACCCACCAGGAAGAGGCGTGCCTCTGACCTAAGAAGATTTAAAGATGTTTAAAACCATCTCCTAGAATAGCAAATGAATGAAATATAAAACACACACACACACGTGTGTGTTTTTTTTGGGGGGGGGGGGGGGTATTGAGAATGCAATTTCAATGTGAATTTATTTATTTTGCTATGATATTCTCTCCTATATATGCTGTTAGTATATAATGTGACTATATCACTATATAATGTGGCTATATCACTATATAATGTGGTTATATCACTATATAATGTGGCTATATCACTATATAATGTGGCTATATCACTATATAATGTGGCTATATCACTATATAATGTGGTTATATCACTATATAATGTGGCTATATCACTATATAATGTGGTTATATCACTATATAATGTGGTTATATCACTATATAATGTGGTTATATCACTATATGTGGTTATATCACTATACAATGTGGGTATATCACTATACAATGTAGCTATATCACTATATAATGTGGTTATATCACTATACAATGTGGCTATATCACTATATAATGTGGGTATATCACTATATAATGTAGCTATATCACTATATAATGTGGTTATATCACTATATAATGTGGTTATATCACTATATAATGTGGTTATATCACTATATAATGTAGCTATATCACTATATAATGTAGCTATATCACTATATAATGTGGTTATATCACTATATAATGTGATTATATCACTATATAATGTGGTTATATCACTATATAATGTGGTTATATCACTATATAATGTGGCTATATCACTATATAATGTGGTTATATCACTATATAATGTGGTTATATCACTATATGTGGTTATATCACTATATAATGTGGTTATATCACTATATAATGTGGTTATATCACTATATAATGTGGTTATATCACTATATAATGTGGTTATATCACTATATAATGTGGTTATATCACTATATAATGTGGCTATATCACTATATAATGTGGTTATATCACTATATAATGTGGTTATATCACTATATAATGTGGTTATATCACTATATAATGTGGTTATATCACTATATAATGTGGTTATATCACTATATGTGGTTATATCACTATATAGTGTGGTTATATCACTATATAATGTGGCTATATCACTATATAATGTGGTTATATCACTATATAATGTGGTTATATCACTATATAATGTGGGTATATCACTATATAATGTGGTTATATCACTATATAATGTAGCTATATCACTATATAATGTAGTTATATCACTATATAATGTGGTTATATCACTATATAATGTAGTTATATCACTATATAATGTGGTTATATCACTATATAATGTAGTTATATCACTATATAATGTAGTTATATCACTATATAATGTGGTTATATCACTATATAATGTGGTTATATCACTATATAATGTAGTTATATCACTATATAATGTGGTTATATCACTATATAATGTGGTTATATCACTATATAATGTGGGTATATCACTATATAATGTGGCTATATCACTATATAATGTGGGTATATCACTATATAATGTGGCTTTATCACTATATAATGTGATTATATCACTATATGTGGTTATATCACTATATAATGTGGTAATATCACTATATAATGTGGTAATATCACTATATAATGTGGGTATATCACTATATAATGTGATTATATCACTATATAATGTGGTTATATCACTATATAATGTAGCTATATCACTATATAATGTGGTTATATCACTATATAATGTAGCTATATCACTATATAATGTGGTTATATCACTATATAATGTGGCTATATCACTATATAATGTGGTTATATCACTATATAATGTGGTTATATCACTATATAATGTGGTTATATCACTATATAATGTGGTTATATCACTATATAATGTGGTTATATCACTATATGTGGTTATATCACTATATAGTGTGGTTATATCACTATATAATGTGGTTATATCACTATATAATGTGGCTATATCACTATATAATGTGGTTATATCACTATATAATGTGGCTATATCACTATATAATGTGGTTATATCACTATATAATGTGGTTATATCACTATATAATGTGGGTATATCACTATATAATGTGGCTATATCACTATATAATGTGGTTATATCACTATATAATGTGGTTATATCACTATATGTGGTTATATCACTATATAATGTGGCTATATCACTATATAATGTGGGTATATCACTATATAATGTGGCTTTATCACTATATAATGTGATTATATCACTATATGTGGTTATATCACTATATAATGTGGTTATATCACTATATAATGTGGTAATATCACTATATAATGTGGTTATATCACTATATAATGTGGGTATATCACTATATAATGTAGTTATATCACTATATAATGTGGTTATATCACTATATAATGTGGTTATATCACTATATAATGTGGTTATATCACTATATAATGTGGTTATATCACTATATAATGTGGTTATATCACTATATAATGTAGCTATATCACTATATAATGTGGGTATATCACTATATAATGTGGTTATATCACTATATAATGTGGTTATATCACTATATAATGTGGTTATATCACTATATAATGTGACTATATCACTATATAATGTGGTTATATCACTATATAATGTAGCTATATCACTATATAATGTGGTTATATCACTATATAATGTGGTTATATCACTATATAATGTAGCTATATCACTATATAATGTGGTTATATCACTATATAATGTGGTTATATCACTATATAATGTGGTTATATCACTATATAATGTGGTTATATACTATATAATGTGGTAATATCACTATATAATGTGGTTATATCACTATATAATGTGGGTATATCACTATATAATGTGGTTATATACTATATAATGTGGTAATATCACTATATAATGTGGTTATATCACTATATAATGTGGTTATATCACTATATAATGTGGTTATATACTATATAATGTGGTAATATCACTATATAATGTGGTTATATCACTATATAATGTGGGTATATCACTATATAATGTGGTTATATCACTATATAATGTGGTTATATCACTATATAATGTAGCTATATCACTATATAATGTGGGTATATCACTATATAATGTGGTTATATACTATATAATGTGGTAATATCACTATATAATGTGGTTATATCACTATATAATGTGGTTATATCACTATATAATGTGGTTATATACTATATAATGTGGTAATATCACTATATAATGTGGTTATATCACTATATAATGTGGGTATATCACTATATAATGTGGTTATATCACTATATAATGTGGTTATATCACTATATAATGTAGCTATATCACTATATAATGTGGGTATATCACTATATAATGTGGTTATATCACTATATAATGTGGTTATATCACTATATAATGTGGTTATATCACTATATAATGTGACTATATCACTATATAATGTGGTTATATCACTATATAATGTGGTTATATCACTATATAATGTGGTTATATCACTATATAATGTAGCTATATCACTATATAATGTGGTTATATCACTATATAATGTGGTTATATCACTATATAATGTGGTTATATCACTATATAATGTGGTTATATCACTATATAATGTGGTTATATCACTATATAATGTAGCTATATCACTATATAATGTGGTTATATCACTATATAATGTGGTTATATCACTATATAATGTAGCTATATCACTATATAATGTGGTTATATCACTATATAATGTGGTTATATCACTATATAATGTGGTTATATCACTATATAATGTGGTTATATACTATATAATGTGGTAATATCACTATATAATGTGGTTATATCACTATATAATGTGGGTATATCACTATATAATGTGGTTATATCACTATATAATGTGGTTATATCACTATATAATGTGGCTATATCACTATATAATGTGGCTATATCATTATATAATGTGGCTATATCATTATATAATGTGGTTATATCACTATATAATGTGTCTATATCACTATATAATGTGGCTATATCACTATATAATGTGTCTATATCACTATATAATGTGGTTATATCACTATATAATGTGGCTATATCACTATATAATGTAGCTATATCACTATATAATGTGTCTATATCACTATATAATGTGGTTATATCACTATATAATGTGTCTATATCACTATATAATGTGGCTATATCACTATATAATGTGGCTATATCATTATATAATGTGGCTATATCATTATATAATGTGGTTATATCACTATATAATGTGGCTATATCATTATATAATGTGATTATATCACTATATAATGTAGTTATATCACTATATAATGTGGCTATATCACTATATAATGTGGCTATATCACTATATTACACTTCAATAGTTTACTATATATTTCCTCTTCTCTATATTTCTAAATATCCAGCCATTACAACTGTCAACATCAGATTGCTGTCATTGGGTAGATGGCTGGTGTTTGGCTTTTAAATTTTTATTTTATCATTTCTCTCTTTCTCTTACTAATTATCTACCTATCTCTCTCTTACTATCTCTCGATCTCTTTCACTGTCTACCACTCTCATTATCTCTTCTTTTTGTTACTATCTCTTTATCTTTCTATCTCACTCTTCCTCTCTCCACACCTACACAATATACAAACAAATAGCTATGTATTTCTTCTATACAGGCAAACACCATTCAGTATCCTTTGCTTTCTATCAACTGCTATAAGTAGTGATAGCACCATTCACCTGCCTCTTACCTGTTCTAATCAACAGACAGCTGATTCCTACCCACATTCTGTTAGTGATAAACTACTGTTGAAGGGGAAGTGGCAGGAGTTAACTAAATAATAACTAGACAAAGAATGGTTTCTGCTATTAAGCAGACATTTTTCATTGTAAGATCTTCACAGACAAATATATTTACTAATAGCATCAGAAGAAGAACAATATCTTTTAAACTTATCGAGAGATTCTCTTTATATAAAGAAGAAGCAGTTAAATTTAATAAACTCATTCAGAATATTTCAGACTTTTAACAAGTTCTTTTTACATCGTCTTATTTTATTTCAAAATATTGTTAAAAAATTTAACAAATTTGAGACTAATGAAAAAGAATGAAATCAAAACTGAATAGAAATAATTTGTCCTAGTATTTCTTATTAGATAAATTCTGTTCCTATATGTGTTTGTGTGTGTGTGTGTATATGATGGCTGATTGAATACACACGTGTTTTTTTTCTCCCCAATTTTTTTCTCATTTTCCCTGTTCCTTCCTCTCATCACTCTTTACTTTCTATTTATCTTCTATTTCTAACTATCTTCTGATGAAGGACCAGTGTCCAAAACATTAAGACTCTCTTCCTCCTATTTCAAGCATTAAACAAATATATTTCTTCCATGTACTGTGCTGTTTGTTTTGTTATTTTTGTTATTACTCTTACACACACACACACACATATATATATATATATATATATATATATATATATAGTTCAAGAAATGACATAACTATTTTTCCATGCTTACATGCCCAACCTGCTAGTCGAACCCAGCACTTTGGAACTCTTCACCCCCGTGGGTTAACCAGTCTTCGAATTGTTGGACTTTTGAAATGCTTATATATATATATATAGAGACATACACACACACATAGATTTATATATCAATTTGAAAATGTCTCTGGTGGTTTCACTACTGGTTGAAAACTTTAATAAATGGAAGAAACTAAGATATCAAGTTTCTAATAGTTTGGCTTCATTTACTGAAATATTCTTCATTACACACCCAAGTTTCTAATTTCTCCTCTGAGGGAAAATTCTATTTCGTATGATTTCCTTTGAGGTGGGTTAATTTCAGTTATTAAATTAAACTAAAATTAATAGATAAATCATCAACGATCACATCTAATTGTCAATCAACATTACAACAATCATCTGAACCCTCCTCCTGTAAAGAGCTGGTAATTTAGTGTGACGCCTGTTACATCAGAAATATTACTAGTGGGTGGATCTAAACACAACTTCCAACTGATCGCTAATTGACACCCACACTTTAGTAGGCTTACAATGAATTGGAGGAAGACAAGTAAAGGAATTATTTGTTCATATGACAAATAGAAAAAAGGTCCCCTTGGGTTGAACATCCTCACTATAATGCAAGGATATTCAGTTTTATTATTTTGTAATTTTTAATAAATTAAGATAATTACAAATAGCAATTTCTTACCTCCTACAATAATTGCTTGCAATTAACTTATTTTAATATATTTACATATACATGTTTAGTTTATAGATTAATGTAACATATTTTGTCTAAATTGTCTAAATTTATAGTTTTACTATTTCATAATTTAATGACAACAATTCATAATTTGTTACTTCATAGCTCACCTACAATAGTTGCTGTGAAATAACTTATGTAAAGATATCAGGTTTATTTACATATGTTTAGTTTATAACATAATGCAACATTTTAATATGTTTTTCATAAATCTTTTATAAAAGTATAAATTTACACTGTTTTATGTTACAGATTTATGTAAATCAAACTAACATACATATATAAATGTAAATTATATTTTCATATGGAGACTGAAACATGCACCTCCCTGGCTAGGGAATAGAAAACAGAAATTATATTTCCTTTTTATTCAAGTTATTGGCTTTTTCAGGAGTGAAGAGTTATTCTGTCAGAGAGCGAAGTCTCAGAGAAAAGCACTGGGTGGCTTTGGATAAAAAGGTGCTGATCCATGGCTGGTTGCAAGTCGGAGCCTGATCAACCCTAGCCTGATCAACCACCCTGGCTGTGTCACTGGGGTCACCGATGCAGGAATATATGATGCTGAAAGACCTGAAACACCCAATGAACTCTGTTCACATTGTTGATGATGTATCTTGTACATTTGTCTTTTATCTACAATTAATGATATATTAGTAGAAAACCTTTGAACAACAATTAGTTCTGATCTATTATTAATCTATGATAGAAGCAGCAAAGTAAACCAACAGTTTGAGATATTGGATGTCTGATATAGTACTAGGAACAAATAACATTGTTTAGATCAAAGAGAGAATGGGGGGTGGGAGAAGAAGAAAGTTATTAGAAATAAATGATTAAAAAGAGTAAACCATACCCAACAAAACACATTAATGTATAAAAAATACTAAAAGAAATGATTTTATGAAGTACTTCAAATGATAAGTAAACTATAAATCATATTGTTTAAACAGAAAGTGAAGAGAGGAAACTGTTCACACAGATTGTAGAGATAACATAAAATAGATAAAAAGTAGGAAATTTATGAGGAATATCAAAACCAATAATAATAAAAATAATATTCTGATGGTAAATAATAATTTAACAACAGACTATACTACTACTAATAATAATAAAATAGAACCTACAGACATTTACATTTTATAAAGTGGAGAAGAGCAAGATTATATATTATGGAATATCATTTCGAATCAACTTTCCTCATCTCTTCATTTTCTCTTTCTCTCTTTCTACATTACACATGTCCACACCCACACACACGCAGTCATACACACACTTTCTTCCTTTCATTCTCTCTCTCTCTCCCTTCTCTCTCTACAATTACCTTGGCTCCATTTTACCTTTGTCATAAATATCTTTTATATATACACACACACACTGTACTTTTTTCATGAATTCTGACAGTTTCGATAAATACTTGACAAATATTCAAGTAAAATTGGACAAAATTTCTATAGAGCAATATTATTATTAATAATATTTTTAGTCTTACCTGGTCGTTAGTATTCATTATTTTTAAAATTCTTACAAACGTCAATAGATATGTATATGTATATATGTGTGTGTATATGTGTATGTTTTGAAATTCTGGATCTATATACAAACATATACTTATGTATATATACAGAATTCCACTTGGGTGTATTGATTAGTCTAACGAAGAACACAGGTACAGTTTTATATAGATATAAATAAATAAATAAATAAATAGATGTGCTTATGAGGAGAGATAGAAAATTCAAGGTAGAAAAACAATCTTAAGGTTTGGTATAGGTAAATATTTAGGAGGAGCCAGACAATCCCAACTGGCAGCTGTCATTACAGGTAAGACTGGTCTTGGATGCTTGGAAAAATTTCTAGCAGAAAACGCAATTAACTGACAGAGAACGATGGCAGGTTTAGATGGTTGAACGGGTTGAAATATTACTCCATTTACAGTTTAGCTAGTTTATATAAACAACTAGCATGTTTCTCAGCAGCAGCAATAACAGCAACAGTTCCAGCAGAAGATGGTAAAAAGAAAGAAAGTGTGTGAGTAGGTGGAAGTAGGTGTGAGTAGGCGGTAAAGACCATTTATAATAGATAAACACAAACTAACAAAACTAATTGATTACAAGTGAAGCAGCTTCCTTGAGAGTTAGAGAAGGTACAACAAACATCTCTGATAAGCCTTAGCAAGGATTCTAGAGACCCAACATACGTCAGCAAATACTTATAGGTGAAGCTATTTTCAGGTGAATGTATATTCTTCTTTCACCAATGCTCACAACACTATTTCCACTTTGGTGAACAGTTGCCATAAAACTTATACACTTATCATCTCAAACATTCTAAAGACTACAGATATTATTTCACACGTCATTCCATCTATTTTTAACAGAAATAATATCTTTTCTTTAACTCTTCTCCATTATTGAATGTTAGATTTCTATAGCCCCACCCCTACACCTCTTTCTCTCTCTCTCACCCCGCCTTTCCCTCCCTCTCACACTTTCTGTCTCCCTCTATCTCTCTCTCTCGCCATCAACCCCACACACAGACACAAACAGACAGACACAAACACACAGACACACGTATTCAGTTATCTCCTTTAGATAAATGTGGAAAAGTAATATTCTTTAATCATGCAAGAGATGAGAGAGAGATGATAGAGTGAAAGGAGGAGTGAGAGATAGAGAGAGAAAGGGGGAGTAAGAGAGAGAGTTTGAACAAGTGCATTAAGCACAAAACTCCTGACCATCAAGTTACTACTATAGTCTTGCATCTATAATAAAATGTGTGTGTGTGTGCATATGCATGGATGTGTATATATATATACATACATACAAATAAAAATATGTACTACACACACACACACACACACATATATATATATATTGGCAGTAGCACTAACATAGCATTAAGCATAATAAGTATATTATATGAAAGCATATACTATATGTTTATATACAATAAATATTTGGGAGCCTTACTATCAAAGAAAAGATATCTTTTCATCATGAAAATAATCTCCCTCTTTTTCTCTGAAAATGTCAGATATCTTAGTAGCTGTTGAGAATGCCAGACAGCTGTTTCAAGATTCATTACTCTCTCATCAGTGACATTCACTCAACCCATACTGTAATAAAAAGAAGACTAGAGCCCCTATAGATTTCAGGTGATGAACATTTGCAGGGTATGCTTATATAGCAAATAGAAAACATCCACTGGAAATGCTCATTTGCATATAGTGAAAACTTGGTTGGTTATAATTAATTGGCAGTAGCACTAAGATAGCGTTAAGTATAATAGGGGTGTATATGAAAGCCTATAGTATATATGTTTATATACACTAAATATTTGAGTGTCGCTATCAAAGAAAAAATGATGTGGCACCTGGAAGGAGGACTGCACCTGCCAAGGATGTTGCTTTATTTACCCCAAGACAAAGTGAACTTCACCTGAAATGATGAGAGGTTGTTTTGAAGAGAGACCTTCCAAATGGACATAGATATGATGATAATAATCATCAGTAGCAGCAGCATCACTCCCTCGCCACCACCACCACCCCCACAACCAACACCACCATCATTATCACCACTACCGCCTTCACATCCCCACCACCACCACCACCATCATCACCACTGCCACCATCACCTCACCACCACCACCACTGCCATAGCTGCCACCATCATCACCACGACAACTACCACACCCACCATCACCATCACTATCATAACCATTGATATATTAGATAGAATAATGTATAGAATGAAATCCTAGTATACATTGGAATGTCTTATGATCTGAAAATTAAACCTGAGAAGTTTTAAGAATCAAAGAAATAAGAGCTGTGAGATGGTTAATGGACTGTAAAGTAACATCTAGATAGATTCGGAGTAGTTTTACTAGATTTGTTTAGAAAACAAAGTGTAATGGAATTATTTCAACAAACTATTTCAGCCACACAATAAAATGCCCTCAAAGAATTTATCGCCTCCAGAATTCCATGTTAACAGAATAAATAAACTTGTATCTTATTGGCAAAAATGTGTAAATTCTAATGAGTTTTATTTCAATCAATAAAGTTTATTCTGCCCATTTTAAAGTTAATGTTTAAAAACCTGCATTAATTTCTGAATAACTTGATATTTGGAGAAAGTATTTCAATAAGAAATGGCACAAAACAATTGGTAAAGTGATGAAGCAGTTTCAAGGTTCTTGGGTAAGAAAAATTAAAACGAAAACAAAGTTTATGTAATAAATTCCCTTTTAGTAGAAGTGCTTTGTTGTTGTTAGGTTGTAAGAATAAAACAACAAATATAAACCCCCAGATCAGTTGACTGTGATATATGATATGACGTAGCTGTTGTTACAGTGAAAGTTGGCAGATATAGCTTTACAGGCAAATGTGGTAGAGATTTTTAATATTTGTGTCTGCATCAGAAAACAATAATATTTCCCATGAATCCACTTGAGAAAAGGTAATCAAATCTCACAATTACTTGGAGTCTCTCATAGAGAACAAAGGAGAAAAGCAAATTTATTGTAACTACAGTTGGCTGCGCCTGATTGCAATAATTACCTGTGCATTCCAGTGTTCTGTTAAAGAATAATGTAATGCCAGATTGTTATCAAATGTCTGATATTCAAGTGTTTGAATAATAGCACATATTTAATACTTGGCTGGCAATTCAGTGCAAAGATATAAGCATCCACTCCATATATGTTATGATTTTTCTAGTTTGTTGTCTCATAGTGATGAGTTCAAATCTTAGCAAGGTCAAGTTGACCTTTCATTAGTTGATGGTTAACAAAGTAAGCAGTAGTAATTTTGTGGTCACCATTTGGGATATAATTACCACTTGTCTTATCTTTCACTTTTAGCCAGTAAAAGTCCTTTGCTCCTATCCACTAAAGTTCAAATCATGCTAAGGTCAACTCTGCCTTTCATTCTTCCAAGGTTGATGAAGTGAAGTACCAGTCAAGTACTGGGGTTGAATTAGTAGAAGATGCTCAAAATGCCATTGTGGTATTCTGGCTTTTTATATTAATTTTTTTTTCTTTTGAAATGTTGTGTCCTGAGTACCCATCTCTGTGACCTACACTATGGTATTAAACCAGTGACTTCCTTGCCACACACACACATATGCAAGCATGGAAAAGAGGACGTAAAAACGATGATGATGATATATATTATATATTTTTTTCTAATTAAAGAAATCAAATAATTATTAAAGTTGACCTTGGCAGGATTTGAACCCAGAGAACAGGGACCTGGAACACGTCCATGTGTCAATATGTCTTTCTTTTCATTCTACACAAATGAAATTATGATATTAAATATTTCACAACTGGAGAAATAAAAAAAAAAAAGCCAGAAAGGAATGAATGTCATTCCTTTTGACTTTGTACCTACATACAGACATAGAGAGAATATAATTCCTTGCAAGGATATACCTGTAGGGGGGATAAAGTTGATAACAATATGACATTTTAACTTGTTTTGAGAAGTTCATACATATGATAAACTGATAGGGAAGCTTGATGGTAAACAAGTTAGGCTAGAGTAACTGAGAAACCATAGAAATGTTTATATGAAATTGTTACATGTGAAATTAGGAGTTATAAACAGATTAAGTAAATATTCTGACAAAGTCTTAATACTGTTGTTTTCAGTGTTTCCTTTCTAGATAATGGTCTCTTCATTCTAAAGAACAACAGAACAAACTTACATGTAAAGGTGTAAATAAAAGTAACATAGATTCTCTTTACAAGTGTTTGTTTACATAAGTAATCTATCATGTAGGGCACAAATAACATTTCTCTCAAGTTTCTATATGATAGCTATTCTTAGAGTTAGTTTTTTTCTTAATATGTAGTATCATATAAATACATATTTGTAAAGAAAAAGTACAAGGTTGTCACTGTATTTATTTACACATATAGATCTTGTACGTCTTCTAGACAAATATATATATCTACACACACACACACATAAATGGCTCTTTTCAATAGTGATTGATGGTTTTAAGACCCATTATGGTCATGTTCTACCAAGTGCACAAGAGAGGTTGTTTTGGAGTATTTCTCTATAAATGGAAGCAAGTGTGTATGATCTCTGAGGAAGATTCCAATTAGAGCTGAAATTCCAGTCAGATCATTTACTCTTTTTCAGTCTATGAAGAAATACATAAAAAAGACATTTTTTTACATTGATTGGTGTATTTATCCTTCAGTCATATACATCCTTCATTAAAGCTTGTACTTTTTCTGTACAGATATATATTTATCCTATATCTTCGTGCCTAATTAAGTATGAAGAATTTGTGTCCTATAGATTACTCTAGATATGATCGCAGAGATCATTATAATAATCATCATCATTGAATTAACGTTTGTTTCTCCAAGTTAGTTCAATAACCGTATAATACAACACCTCTTCATGCATTTTAATCCTGTTTTATCTCATGTGAAAGGCCTAACATTTCATTGTCAGCCAAGCATATGTCATTCATTCACATTACATTAATACAAGTGAAGTTGTTGTTGTTATTGTTTAACCTCATGTCAGTTGCAAGGTTGGTTAGTCATAACTGGAATGCCTTTTGGCATATGATGATTAACCATAGGAATGCATGCATGTGTGTGCGTATGTGTGTATATGTGTATGTATGTAGGCATGTATGCAGGCATGTATGCATATATGTATGCATGAATGCGTGTGTGTGTGCATGTGTGTGTGTATAGACACATAGCCCCTGATGGAGTTGTAGGGGTGCTATCATCACATACAGCATGTCTTGGGCACTTTAAAGCTGCGGGAAGCCCACCCCCTCTCTGAGTCTGAACATAGCTGATTTCTTCCTGAGAATGAGAGACAGTGACAGAGAGAAAGAGATACAGAAGAAGAATTTACTCCAGAAGTACTGGATTGGTACTGTTTTATCGACCTTTAAAGGATGAAATGCAAAGTTGGCCTTGGTGAGACTTGAACTCAGAGTGCAGAGCCAAAACAAATATTGTAAAACATTGTATCTGACATTCTAACGACTCTGCCAATTTAGGAATCGCAACTACTAAATTAATGAGAGTTTATATTAAGACACATGTTAAACAGTATTTGAATAAGAGAATATATTTGAAACTTCATTTACAATTTAATTAACTAACTGATTCAAATTGTCTCCTATAGTTAGAGAACTATTTCAAGTTAAAATATTGATTTCTTACATTGAAGCAAGGCCACAAAGTTGTAAGTAAAATGTACAACCATTTCAATCAATTTCAGTATATTGCTTGGACTCATTTGAATTTAAAATATTGGAATCTAAATATTCCTGAAGTATTCAGTTGCTGCTTTAAAATCTTCACTAGAAAGGCCCAACTGTGCACTTGTGAGTTAGACCTTATTTTCACTAGAACATTAAGTCCTACCCCAAGAAGAGTAACTTCTCTGACACTGTCAACTACTGAACTATTGTTTTCACTTCTAGTTGATAGAAACTAATACAATATTCTGTCACACTTTCAGGTTGTCTCTCTCCTCAGAGAAGACCACCAGGATGGCTTCTGTAGCGCTGGATCTATCTGGAACCTGACACCTTCAGGATATCTCTTTCTCCAGAAGAGACCACCATTATGCAGGAACCTGTCACCTTCTTCAGAGATTAATACTATGTTTTCTGTAGAGCTAGATCTACTACGAGTCCCTCCCCATTAAAACAGTTAAAGTAATGTTATTGTATTTGATATCAGCCATGCTTTTGAGCATATCTGACATCTGAATACCTAAGCTAGAGTACCACCAATGAGTTTCAGCCCTTGAACTTTAATAGTAGTTTCCTGTTTGACAGCCCTACCACAAGCTGTGATGATGGGTCTCCCTCTCATACACACCCTATCAATTCTTGGTTGTATCTTTGGCACTTTTCATTCTGTAGATTAATGTATATAAGGACTTGCTTGCTGTCAATTCTAGCAGAGCTGAATTAACCTTCTGCACATAAATGTCATCCACATACAACAGAAACACATCATATAAAACCTGTACTGCTTCTATCAGAGACAGTACAGTCATATCTCAACATCACAATCACTGTTCATATTAAAGAAACAATCTTTACAAATGTTAGTCCTCACAATCACTGGAGATCTTTCATGGAAACTGCTCATACAAAACATAGCTAAGCCTGCTTTCAAGAGTTGAACCATCCACAGACAGAAAGCACTGCAACTCTACTCAATTGATTCCCCACTACAACGCTCAAAATTGTAGATTACCTCCCAAACAATTGATATTAGAATAAAATAAAGAGGAGACATGGAGGAGTAACAATAGTCATTGAGAAGATTACAGAATATGTGAAAAAACTTCTGACAATTAAACAACCATCTGGTTATTAAACTAACCTAGGAACCAGTTATCCAACTAATGATAAAAATGAAGTGAAACACAACTGATTAGCAGCATGAACGTTCCAAAGTATATGTATATATATATATACATGCATAAAGTAAACGGAAACAACAAAGCAAACAACACAGTACAATATATTAGTTCCGCAGTTGATATAGTAAGATATGTTTCAGACACTAGTCCTTCATCAGATAATAGAATGAGAAATAAAAGATGAAATAGAAAGATAGTAAGAAGAGGAAGGAACGAATAAACATTTTTGAGAGAACGCATGTGTATTCAATGATGATGGATGGACGGACAGATGGATGGATGGATATTTTATTTGTAGGCATCATGTATTAGATATTTCCTCCAGAATGTATTTATTGTATTACCGATTATCTGAAGAAATAAATATCTGTTTGAATTCATTAGCTGCTACATCCATAGAGTATACCAGACTTCCAAACTGCAGCTTACTCTACAATAATTTAATACTCTGGTCAAATTTCTTTACAAGTTGAGGAATTCTTGAAATATATCATGATTCTATATGTTCTATTCCCTGGATATGCCATGTTATTAAGGAAATAAAATGTTACAAGTTTGGGTTTAATATGAAATAGAAATCCTAGAAGAAAGCCAACGCCTGTTCTTGGGTGGTATACTTTCACATCACTGTCTCACTTTTCGGTGCCTTTTGCAGAGTCCACTCTATTAAATGTATTCAGGCTAAGTAAACCTCTTCTTCTCACTAGTCTTACAGTTCTTGAAATAAGGTCATAGGTACTATACTATCTCCTCTGACTAACTCATTTAAAAATGAAGAAAATAATATCTGCAAAAACTTTCTGTGAAAAACCTAACATCTTAATAAATTAAATCCAATATGATTCTCCCAAAATTACCTGAACAAACCAGAAACCATAGCAAGAGTAATTACTTAGAAGGATTGGCAGGATTGGTAGAAAGTTATTTATTAGAAAAATTGGCAGTGTTGGTAGAAAGTTATTTATTAGAAGGATTGCCAGTGTTGGTAGAAAGTTATTTAATTAGAAGGATTGCCAGTGTTGGTAGAAAGTTATTTAATTAGAAGGATTGGCAGTGTTGGTAGAAAGTTATTTATTAGAAAGATTGGCAGTGTTGGTAAAAAGTTATTTATTAGAAGGATTGGCAGTGTTGGTAGAAAGTTATTTATTAGAAGGATTGGCAGTGTTGGTAGAAAGTTATTTATTAGAAAGATTGGCAGTGTTGGTAGAAAGTTATTTATTAGGAGGATTGGCAGTGTTGGTAGAAAGTTATTTATTAGAAAGATTGGCAGGGTTGGTAGAAAGTTATTTATTAGAAAGATTGGCAGTGTTGGTAGAAAGTTATTTATTAGGAGGATTGGCAGTGTTGGTAGAAAGTTATTTATTAGAAGGATTGGCAGTGTTGGTAGAAAGTCATTTATTAGAAGGATTGGCAGTGTTGGTAGAAAGTTATTTATTAGGAGGATTGGCAGTGTTGGTAGAAAGTTATTTATTAGAAGGATTGGCAGTGTTGGTAGAAAGTTATTTATTAGAAGGATTGGCAGTGTTGGTAGAAAGTTATTTATTAGAAAGATTGGCAGTGTTGGTAGAAAGTTATTTATTAGAAGGATTGGCAGTGTTGGTAGAAAGTCATTTATTAGAAGGATTGGCAGTGTTGGTAGAAAGTTATTTATTAGGAGGATTGGCAGTGTTGGTAGAAAGTTATTTATTAGAAGGATTGGCAGTGTTGGTAGAAAGTTATTTATTAGAAAGATTGGCAGGGTTGGTAGAAAGTTATTTATTAGAAAGATTGGCAGTGTTGGTAGAAAGTTATTTATTAGGAGGATTGGCAGTGTTGGTAGAAAGTTATTTATTAGAAGGATTGGAAGTGTTGGTAGAAAGTTATTTATTAGAAAGATTGGCAGTGTTGGTAGAAAGTTATTTATTAGGAGGATTGGCAGTGTTGGTAGAAAGTTATTTATTAGAAATATTGGCAGTGTTGGTAGAAAGTTATTTATTAGGAGTATTGGCAGTGTTGGTAGAAAGTTATTTATTAGAAGGATTGGCAGTGTTGGTAGAAAGTTATTTATTAGAAAGATTGGCAGGGTTGGTAGAAAGTTATTTATTAGAAAGATTGGCAGTGTTGGTAGAAAGTTATTTATTAGGAAGATTGGCAGGATTGGTAGAAAGTTATTTATTAGGAGGATTGGCAGTGTTGGTAGAAAGTTATTTATTAGAAGGATTGCCAGTGTTGGTAGAAAGTTATTTATTAGAAAGATTGGCAGGGTTGGTAGAAAGTTATTTATTAGGAGGATTGGCAGGGTTGGTAGAAAGTTATTTATTAGGAGGATTGGCAGGGTTGGTAGAAAGTTATTTATTAGGAGGATTGGCAGGGTTGGTAGAAAGTTATTTATTAGGAGGATTGGCAGTGTTGGTAGAAAGTTATTTATTAGAAAGATTGGCAGTGTTGGTAGAAAGTTATTTATTAGGAGGATTGGCAGGGTTGGTAGAAAGTTATTTATTAGAAAGATTGGCAGTGTTGGTAGAAAGTTATTTATTAGGAGGATTGGCAGGGTTGGTAGAAAGTTATTTATTAGGAGGATTGGCAGGGTTGGTAGAAAGTTATTTATTAGAAAGATTGGCAGGGTTGGTAGAAAGTTATTTATTAGGAGGATTGGCAGTGTTGGTAGAAAGTTATTTATTAGAAAGATTGGCAGTGTTGGTAGAAAGTTATTTATTAGGAGGATTGGCAGTGTTGGTAGAAAGTTATTTATTAGAAAGATTGGCAGTGTTGGTAGAAAGTTATTTATTAGAAAGATTGGCAGTGTTGGTAGAAAGTTATTTATTAGGAGGATTGGCAGTGTTGGTAGAAAGTTATTTATTAGAAGGATTGGCAGTGTTGGTAGAAAGTCAGATAACATGTTTGGTAGTATTTAAGTTATGACTTTCTATGTTCTGAGTTCAAATCCTGCTGAGGTTAACTTTGCCTTTCATCCTTCTCTGATCGATAAAATAAAGTACTTGTTAAGTACTAGGGTTGATATAATTGAATTTCTCCTTCCCCCAAATTGCTGGCCTTGTGCCAATATTAGAAAGAATTATTTAAACTTTATTGCAAAACAAGTAGGTCAATGGAATTTGCAAGACATTCTGAAGTTTCATTAAACATTTTTCCTTAAATTAAATTTGAAACTTGATTCTAAACACATTGCAGCAATTTCCTCAACCAAAAACATTTTCCTTTTAATTTATATATAAATTATCATTGGATACTTGCAGTTGGAATACAATTTTGTACAACAACAAATCAAGTCAGAAAGAAAGAAACCACTTGAATAACAACTAAAATATCATCTGGCTTGTATGTAAATTTGTTTTGGGACGGTAAATACCTTAAATTTACCCTAAATTTGATAGGAGGAACGAAATATTTACATACTTCTTATGGATATATATTTCAAATATTTTCAAAATGCTACCCTTCTCATTTACCCTAAATTTGATAGGGGGAACAAAAGTTTGACATAATTTTTATGGATGTATTTCAAATACATTCAAAATGCTCTACCACTCTGAAGTGTATGAGTTTTAATTGAAAACTATGCACAATTTAAAAATTACAGTAAAATTAGAAAATGTTAACTTGCTATACAAACTAAATGAAACAAAGCATCATTTGTTTTTTAGTTTCATTTCTAAAATATTTCACACTGTGCAATGAAATTATATACTATTAAGATTTCAACATTTCAATTACTTGTTCTAAAACTTTAAGCTTTATAATTCCAGTGCAATGCTTGTTTGCACAGTAATTGATTTTTAAATAAGATTCATAAAATAAATTCAAACCATTATACATGTGCATAATTTTCAATTAGAATTAATATGTTTGAGGGTAGTCTAAGATTTGGGATGCATTCAAACTATATCTGCTAGAATTATGCAAACATTTCAGTTTTGTCTCCTATCAATATTTTACAATCTTCCATTATTTATAGAAATCATTGATTCAATATTGAGTCACTACTATTTAGCTATTATAAAAAAAATTTTTTTTAAAGAACCTGAATAATACTTATGCAATAAAAAGCAGAAAACTGTGCTTTCCATTTAAACATTTATTTAATTCCTCATCTTCACTGAGGCTCTTTCATTAATCATTTACCAATCTAAACTATAATAAAGTAAGGAGTGCGGGACTGTGTACAGTTTATCATTTTTTACCCCTTTAGTAAAATAAGTTGGATTACTTTCAATAAATAATGAATGAATATTACATAATTTATCTACTAAATTTCGTAGTTGTTGATTAAATATATTTTATTGTTTATTTAAAGATTCACTTTTTTTTAATTTTCAAATGTCAACACTTCTGGTTAGCGATCACTTAAATAAACATTCATATATTTCCATCACTAATGTTCTCCTAATGCAGTTTATATATAATATTGTCTTTTTTTAATGTATCATGAATTACTGATTACATAACGCAGTCTTCATTCAATTTATGTGTATATTGTCAATTACGATTTTATTTGATGTATCATATCTACATACATATATACTTGCGTATAATATCAATATACACACTACACAGGCTAGCAGAAAACCACCCAAGGGGTGGGGTTCTGCTAGTACTCTTTAATTACTTAGATTCACTCTTACTCATTTATTCCTTAGGATGTATTTAATAATATATGACCAGTAATAATCTAAACTCTTCACATATTTGATTATCTTTCTTATGTAGTTGTTTATGGATTACTCAGGTGCAGTGTCAGTGGTCTCAGGTGCAGTGTTAGTGGTTTCAGGTGCAGTGTCAGTGGTTTCAGGTGCAGTGTCAGTGGTTTCAGGTGCAGTGTTAATGGTTTCAGGTGCAGTGTCAGTGGTTTCAGGTGCATCATTAATGGCTTCAAGTGCAATTTTAATGGTTTCATGTGCAATGTCGCTGGCTTCACGTTCAATCTCAAACTTTTCAATTGCAGTATTAATGGTTTCACGTGTAATGTCACTGGCTTCACGTTCAATCTCAAAGTCTTCACGTGCAGCATCAGTGGTTTCTGGTGCATCCTCAGTGGCTTCTGGTGCATCCTCAATGGTTTCTGGTGCATCCTCAGTGGCTTCTGGTGCATCCTCACTGGTTTCAGGTGCAGCATCAGTGGCTTCTGGTGCATCCTCAGTGGTTTCAGGTGCAGCATCAGTGGCTTCTGGTGCATCCTCACTGGTTTCAGGTGCAGCATCAGTGGCTTCTGGTGCATCCTCAGTGGTTTCAGGTGCAGCATCAGTGGCTTCTGGTGCATCCTCAGTGGTTTCAGGTGCAGCATCAGTGGCTTCTGGTGCATCCTCAGTGGTTTCAGGTGCAGCATCAGTGGCTTCTGGTGCAGGTTCAGGTTCAGTAAAGAACAAGGGCCTCTCTTTAGACATTCTATGCTGCAACAATCAATGTCAGTAGAATGAAAGATTTAGTCTGAAGAAATTGTTGAGATTGTTGAGCAAAGAGACATGGAGAGGTGGTGTGTGCAAGAGGAACGATGATCAGATGCTTCAGTTAGAGATGTAGAGAGGTAGTGTGTGTTTAAGAGGAACAATGATAAGGTGTCTCAGCCAGAGAGACATGAAACTGACAAGCCATATGATCACCTAGCAACCAAACAGGTGCAAAGTAAACAATGACAATGAGTACAGCAACTAATTTAATGTGTAGGTAGGAGTACAGAAAGGCTCTGTTCTTAGCTCCCTCTAGAATTTTATAGTCCTCCAGGCTATAAAAGAGGAATTCAAGACTGGCTTTACATGGGAACTCCTATACATGGATGGTTTAGCTTGGGTAGCTGAAGAATTAGAGAAGTTCCAGAAACGGAAGCAAAATCTGGAATCAAAAAGCCTCAAAGAAAACCTAACAAAGTTTTAGTAAGTAGGAAAGGGATGAGGACTCTGTTACTATCAAGAAAATGGCCATGCTTCATATGTAGAAAAAGAAGTAGGTGGAAACTCCATATATATATATATATGTATAAAGTACATGCAATGGATGTACTAAGTGGAATGGAATCATAGGTAGACTAACAGACAGAACACTTCAGAAGTGATGAGTGCACAGAAGTAGTCAATAGTTAGGTTCCTCATGAAATAAATGGTCAGAAGATTCACTGGAAGTTGTAGATAACTTTTGTTATACAGATGACCTTATTAACAGTGGATGCAGTGAAAGTGTTGTAGCTAGAGTTAGAAAACGGTGAAATAAGTTGAAGGAATTGTTACCTCTGCTGGCAACAAAGGGCTTCTCTCATAGCTAAGGGTAGATGTGTAATGCTTATATTCAAACTGTTGTTTTAAATGCAGAAGATTTGTGTTGACTGGAAAGAAATGAAGCATTCATACTCTGCTGGGTTTGCAAAGTTAAGTGTTCATTAATGATGAAACACAAGTGAGTTAAAAGAAAAGCTGATTATAAGAGGTATCAGATGTAATATAGAAGACATCTAATGTGTATGGAGAATGACAGCTGTATATAGAAATACTGAGCACTTGAAATAGATAGAAACTGTGGAAGAATGAGACTAAGAAAGTTATGGGATGAAGTGATGAAGACTGAGCTCATGGAGAAGATACAAAACTGTGATAACTGGTGACTGGCTGTGTTGGAGAAGACCCAGCCACCAGTACAGTAACATGATGTAAAATTATGAGTGGTGGTGACAGTGATGGAAACTAGGATTTACCCACAGCTCTCTCTCTTCGGTGACCCTATGCTGATTAACAGATGTGGCAAGGCATCTGGTTGGCTCATATCTCACTCCTTCACCATCTTCCATTATTTACCATCACCACTATTATTTCTATCACTTCCATTAACACTACCACTCTCTCCATCCAACCCTGTCATCTCTTCTTACACTGACATTTGATCTGATCATATTTACAGCACTTTTCTCCCTCATAAGCCCCCCCCCCCATTAACATAACCTGCCCACCTTTACCATCACCCATCTCTCATGATATCCATCACTTGCACCCATATTCAATGCCACTCTCTCTCTCTCTCTTTGCCTGTGACATCTATCAGCCCCTCTCCCCTCTGGTACCCATCACTCTCACTCACCCTCCTATTAAATCATCACTATTTTCCACTTCACATTCAAATCATACTCTCTTCTCTTTCAATTTTTAATCCCCTCCCCCTCCTAATTCTGTTTGCTTTGAAAGAATGGAGACTGGGCTGGTTTTCTTAGTCTTGAAAGAACATGACAATTTCTTTAATGTTGGTGTCATGATAGAATAGACCCAGTACACTCTGTAAAGTGGTAGACCAATGAATGCAGACTATACAATCTTGATAAGAACATGACATTAGAGAGTGTACTGGGTGCATTTTATCATAGCACCAACATCTTATTGTGACATACCAAACTGAACACTCAAGTGTCTCATCCAGTTATACTACGCAGTTTGTGTATGTTAGCTAGATTCCTACACACACACACATTTTGTTTATAGCCTTGAGCCTCACTTTTTCTTCTAGATTTCTGTTTTTAGCTGTGTACATATTTTATTTTGCCATGTTCTACATTCATTCTCATGCAAGCTTAGCAAGTTTCATAGTTCATTGGAGATCTGATACCAACAACAGTTAAATGTAGAAATTTTTCTTTCATGTAATATATAAGAATCAGGAATAAAAAAAAAAATATTTTTATATGTTTAAAGTCAGTTTTAAATAATTAGCTACATTCTAATTTACCAAAATCTTGACAATTATATTGATGTCAGAATCTTTGTTGAAGCTATTATAAAGAGATGAGTTGACATTCAATAGTGAATCAATAGGACAAATAAAGTGAAGTCTGAGACAGTGATTGAGGAGGTATTGGAATCAAAGGAAGAGAGAAAAGCTGAGACATTATCTACTGGCTCTAATTGAAGTAAGGCTTCAAAATATGAAAGACACGTACTTAGTATGTTGGAAAGTTTGTACTATATATATATATATATATATGTATATACATATCAGTCCCGGGTTCAATCAGGGGTAACCATTGGAAGTAAGGTACTCAATACATTAGTAGAGTGTAAACAACAAATTTAATATAGAAATGGCTTCTACAGGACCAGAACTGTTTCATTCAAAGGAAATCATCAGGGCTTTCCTGATGATTTCCTTTGATTGAAACAGTCCTAGCCCTGAAGAAGCCATTTCTATATTAGTTTTATATACAAATGCAGGTAGGTTCTATAGAAGTGGTTGATAGCTTCCGGTACCTAAGTGATCAGATTAGCATGGGAGGGGGGGGCGTGTTCCGAGGCCATAGTATCTAGAATAAGGACGGGTTGGTAGAAGTTTAGGGAGCTGCTTCCTCTGCTGACAAACAAGGGTTTCTCCCTGCGTATGAAAGGCCGGTTATATGATTCCTGTGTGAGATGTGCGATGCTGCATGGTAGTGAGACATGGGCAGCAACTGCAGAGGATATGCGACGGTTGGAGAGAAATGAGGCAAGCATGCTCCGTTGGATGTGCAATGTCAATGTGTGTGAACGACCAAGCATGGATGTGTTGAGAGAGAAACTGTGTCTCAGAGGGATAAGATGTAGTGTGCGGGAGAGAAGACTGCGTTGGTATGGACATGTGATTCGCATGGAGGATGACTGCTGGGTGAAGAAGTGCCAAGAAATCCCAGTAGAAGGTAGATGCAGTAGAGAAAGACCACGAAAAACATGGGCGGAGGTGGTGAGAGCAGACCTCAGACCGCTGAAGCTCATGGAGGAGATGACGAGGGACCGTGACAAGTGGAGAGATGCTGTGCTGAATAGGACCCGTCCCACCCTTGCAAGCAGGGAAAGGCGGACGTCAGATGATGATGATGATATATATATACCCTCCCAAAGTATAACAATATATATATAGACATACATATATATAAAATAGGGATGTACAAATAAAACTGTCTCTCTTATTTATTTTAATAAAACTCTGGATGAACAAAAACAGTGGAGTGCTTCACATCTGTTAAAGAATAAGTGGGCAGATTTTTAATCAACCATTTTTCTTCAATTGAATAAATAGAGGGTCGTAACTAAATGCCACAAAGCATTTTATCTGACTCTCTAACAACTCTGCCAATTCAGCACCATTTTTTTTTTTTTTGAGCAATGTAAAATAAAGTGAAATAAAGTTCAAGAACAAAACACACTAATCAATCAAAGAATGGAACCTTCAGCCTTGTAGTTGCAAATCCATCACTGTAACAAGCTGTGATGACTACACAATAATAGTATCAGAATAATAATAACAGCAGCAGCAATAGTAACAAAACCACCTACTTTGAAAATAAATAGCAACTACAACAATTTAACCATTTTGCTATAAATATAAGGCCATAGAAACTGAGTGAGCAATGTTAATGACTGACATCCCTGCAGGGCAGATTCTGTAATTGCCTTTTATGTAGAGAGTGTTCTTGTCAATAGAGAACAGAAGGTAGTTTTCCAATACTTTACTATGGTGACAGATAAATACAGTTCTAAACCAGTGAATACACAAGAGTGAAAGGAAGAAGAGAGTTGGTCAGAGAAACAGTTAATAAGAAAATTGTTTGTTCATGAAATAAGCAATCATTATTAATGCTGGGCGGTGGATTGGCAGTATCAGTAGAGAGTCGGACGCCATGCTTTCCAGCATAGTTACGTCCCTTTACGGTCTGAGTTCAAATCCCACCGAGGTCAACTTTGCCTTTCATCCTTACGGGGTTGATAAAATAAAGTACCAGTAATACACTGGGATAATTGCTGGCCTTGTGCCAAAAGTAGAAACAGTTATTACTGCTGTAGTCTACTAATGCTTTGCTATATTTATTCCAACTTTTTACTTTCTGAGCTCAAATCCCATAGATGTCAACTTTGCCTTTCCTCATTCTGGGGTCAATAAAATAAAGTACCAGTCAAGCACTGGTGGTCAATATAATTGACTTTCCCCTCCTCATAAATTGCAGGCCTTCTGCCTAAATTAGAAATCATTATTAAAGTTGTAGTCACTGATAGCTTTGCCCACTGGCAGTCATATTCTATGGGTTGGACAGATCTGCAATATTACCTCTTCTATTCTATCCTGCTGTGGTGGTCTGTAGTTCCCACCACAACTCTCAATTTCTTTCCTTCTTGGGGGTTCATGAATCTCTAAGGAACAGGGATAATGATGATCATGTGATTGCGATATTGATGGCCAAATGTCTAACAAAATATATCATCCATATGTTTCAATAAATTTTTTAAATAATCAAAATTTGGAGGGATTTAGTAAAATAACTAATTTCTCCATTATCAACCCTGTGTTTACCCTCCACCTGGGCTCCTGGGCAAAATAATAAATAGTTGCATAAACAGTTCAAAAGTAATGATTGCAAATAAACTAATGGGCAGAATCAACACAAGGTGCAGTAAATGTGTTTACTCACCCTTCATCTAGATTTACATAATGCCCATCATCCCTATCAGTATCAGCTGTGCAGGGGTCATGCCAAATTTGGTTATTTGAATTGCTACTTCCTCAACACTTTTACCAGTTTCATTGACCAAATCACACTCTGTCTGCATAAAGCTAAACTTGTTGAAATTCTTGCACACTCTCATCCACAGAATAAATATCAATAATTTCCTCAACTGTAAAGACTTTAGATCTTGCTCAGTTATCAAATCAAGTTTTGAGTTCATCACACGCTCGTTTCATTGCAAAAAAAAAAAGACTTTTTTTTTTTAAATTAAAAACAAAAGTAAACAACAGCTACAGGGGACACCATTAACAATAAGTCATAAACACATGTAACTACAAAGCTGCAGCATGATCGCTTGTATTTTTTTAGTATTTTATCTTCCTTTTCTGTGTGTTGTTCATTACCTTTTTAACAGGAACTTGGTAGAGAGATTACATTTAGGCTATTACCGCTATAGTGGGAATATGGTGCAACAGACTGCACAGGTAGAGACATGTAATTCATATTATGGCTGATTGTTGAGTGAAAAAGTATCAAGAGTTCTAAAGGGAAGGAAAATGTGTAGGAAGTAGGCCAAGGATGAGATGGGGAGAAATGGTTAAATCTTATCTCAAAACACTGAACTTCACAAAGGAGATTACAAAAGAACGCAACAAGGTGTGAAATTTATTGGAGACGACTTGGCCAACCTATGGAAAAATGGACATAAAAATGATGATGACAATAATTATATAAATATAGACACAAACAAACACATTTTTGTAGTTTTGATAGAACATATATGTACATATATAGCTATATAGCTCTCTCACTCTCTGTATGTGTGTGTATATATATATATATATATATATATATATATATATATATATATATATATACAGTATATATATATATATATATATACATATACATACACATATATATATATATCTCATCATCATCATTATCATCATCAAACCCACAACTTTTGCCTAACACCATCTAACCATGTAAGTTTCCTGAGTGAAAACATCCTGTTTGCTATGAGAAGCTGAAAGAGAGACTGTTAGCAATCCAATTAGAGTGATCAGAGCTAAATTTATCAGAGTTGTTATTTCTGTTTTAATATCTTCCAAATTTACTGCAGTATCAACTGATTAAAGTAATATTGGTTAGAAAAACAAAACCTATTCAATCTCAACTCAATATTCTCAAACATAATTTAAAAGATTTCCTCTCAACTTCTTTTAATGTCTATGTTTATTTATTTCCTTTATTCTGCCTTTTCTTTTTCAGCCATTTTGATTTCTTTATATTCCTCTCTTTAACAATTCAGTTTTGTTAAATTATCAGGAAGAATTGTGCAATTAAGAAATTCACTTTTGCAACATAGTTTTGGTACAATATGACAACATGACACATTGGACATGTGTCACCTACTGACAGCCTCTGGCTGACCAAAGCTTGTGAGGGAAACTTGGTAGATAGTGACTATGTGGAAGCCCATTAAAAGGACAGTCACTGTTTCAGCGTGGTAGATTTAAATGGTCAGTGAGGGTAACCCTGTCATATCTGGCCTATACCTTTAGTGGAGGCCATACTATTGTAATCATTCTAAATAAGTTTTTCTTCATTTCCACCAAGCTCACAGATTCTTCCTTCTCTGAGCAAGCCATGAAAAAATATTTTAAAACGAAATCATCATTGTCATCACATTTAACGTCTATTTTCCATGTTTACATGAGTTAGATGGGTTGTTACTTATTGAAGCTAGACAGGTCAGGTGACCACATCCTGTTCATATGTTCCATTTTTAGATCGGTTTCTATGGCTTTCTAATGCCAACCACTTTACAACGAGAACTGGAAGTATTTTTCACGGTGCCAGTACAACCATCTTATAGGATGAACTGGGTACGTTTTGCCATGGTGCCAGCACTGCCACCTTACAGGATGGACTGTGTGCTTTTTTTATACTCTTCTACCAGAAGACTTAGACAGTGTTACACCTTGATGTGTATATATGGCTGCCAACTTCATGAATTTGTTTTACTGCATCAAATACAATCTATGTATATTACTATTTACAAGCTCTGCTGGTTGAGTACAGGCCCATTGCCAAACTTCAGTGATGGGGTGAGGGGAGGGGCCAAAACACATTCTGGGTGGGTAATCGAATTTGTAAAAGAATAAGCCAGAATTTCAAATAACATTATCACTGTAATTTGTTTTAAATCTGTGGGTTCACCATTAAAAATTAGGGAGGGAGGGCCACAACAGCCCTCATCGTGGGTAGGGGAGGGAGGGCCACAACAGCCCTCATCGTGGGTAGGGGAGGGAGGGCCACAACAGCCCTCATCATGGGTAGGGGAGGGAGGGCCACAACAGCCCTCATCATGTGTAGGGGAGGGAGGACCACAACAACCCTCATCATGTGTAGGGGAGGGAGGACCACAACAGCCCTCATCATGTGTAGGGGAGGGAGGACCACAACAGCCCTCATCATGTGTAGGGGAGGGAGGGCCACAACAGCCCTCATCATGTGTAGGGGAGGGAGGGCCACAACAGCCCTCATCATGTGTAGGGGAGGGCCACAACAGCCCTCATCATGGGTAGGGGAGGGAGGGCCACAACAGCCCTCATCACGGGGAGGGGAGGGAGGGCCACAACAACCCTCATCATGTGTAGGGGAGGGAGGGCCACAACAGCCCTCATCCTGTGTAGGGGAGGGAGGGCCACAACAACCCTCATCATGTGTAGGGGAGGGCCACAACAGCCCTCATCATGGGTAGGGGAGGGAGGGCCACAACAACCCTCATCATGTGTAGGGGAGGGCCACAACAGCCCTCATCATGGGTAGGGGAGGGAGGGCCACAACAGCCCTCATCATGTGTAGGGGAGGGAGGACCACAACAGCCCTCATCCTGTGTAGGGGAGGGAGGGCCACAACAGCCCTCATCATGTGTAGGGGAGGGAGGACCACAACAGCCCTCATCATGTGTAGGGGAGGGAGGACCACAACAGCCCTCATCCTGTGTAGGGGAGGGAGGACCACAACAGCCCTCATCATGTGTAGGGGAGGGAGGACCACAACAGCCCTCATCATGTGTAGGGGAGGGAGGGCCACAACAGCCCTCATCATGTGTAGGGGAGGGAGGGCCACAACAGCCCTCATCATGTGTAGGGGAGGGCCACAACAGCCCTCATCATGGGTAGGGGAGGGAGGGCCACAACAGCCCTCATCACGGGGAGGGGAGGGAGGGCCACAACAACCCTCATCATGTGTAGGGGAGGGAGGGCCACAACAGCCCTCATCCTGTGTAGGGGAGGGAGGGCCACAACAACCCTCATCATGTGTAGGGGAGGGCCACAACAGCCCTCATCATGGGTAGGGGAGGGAGGGCCACAACAACCCTCATCATGTGTAGGGGAGGGCCACAACAGCCCTCATCATGGGTAGGGGAGGGAGGGCCACAACAGCCCTCATCATGTGTAGGGGAGGGAGGACCACAACAGCCCTCATCCTGTGTAGGGGAGGGAGGGCCACAACAGCCCTCATCATGTGTAGGGGAGGGAGGACCACAACAGCCCTCATCATGTGTAGGGGAGGGAGGACCACAACAGCCCTCATCCTGTGTAGGGGAGGGAGGACCACGACAGCCCTCATCCTGTGTAGGGGAGGGAGGACCACAACAGCCCTCATCATGTGTAGGGGAGGGAGGACCACAACAGCCCTCATCATGTGTAGGGGAGGGAGGGCCACAACAACCCTCATCATGTGTAGGGGAGGGAGGACCACAACAGCCCTCATCATGTGTAGAGGAGGGAGGACCACAACAGCCCTCATCATGTGTAGAGGAGGGAGGACCACAACAACCCTCATCATGTGTAGGGGAGGGAGGACCACAACAGCCCTCATCATGTGTAGGGGAGGGAGGACCACAACAGCCCTCATCCTGTGTAGGGGAGGGAGGACCACAACAGCCCTCATCATGTGTAGGGGAGGGAGGACCACAACAGCCCTCATCATGTGTAGGGGAGGGAGGGCCACAACAACCCGCATCATGTGTAGGGGAGGGAGGACCACAACAGCCCTCATCATGTGTAGAGGAGGGAGGACCACAACAGCCCTCATCATGTGTAGAGGAGGGAGGACCACAACAACCCTCATCATGTGTAGGGGAGGGAGGACCACAACAGCCCTCATCATGTGTAGGGGAGGGAGGACCACAACAGCCCTCATCCTGTGTAGGGGAGGGAGGACCACAACAACCCTCATCATGTGTAGGGGAGGGAGGACCACAACAGCCCTCATCCTGTGTAGGGGAGGGAGGACCACAACAGCCCTCATCCTGTGTAGGGGAGGGAGGACCACAACAGCCCTCATCATGGGTAGGGGAGGGAGGACCACAACAACCCTCATCATGTGTAGGGGAGGGAGGACCACAACAGCCCTCATCCTGTGTAGGGGAGGGAGGGCCACAACAACCCTCATCATGTGTAGGGGAGGGAGGACCACAACAGCCCTCATCCTGTGTAGGGGAGGGAGGGCCACAACAGCCCTCATCATGTGTAGGGGAGGGAGGGCCACAACAGCCCTCATCCTGTGTAGGGGAGGGAGGACCACAACAACCCTCATCATGTGTAGGGGAGGGAGGACCACAACAGCCCTCATCCTGTGTAGGGGAGGGAGGACCACAACAGCCCTCATCATGTGTAGGGGAGGGAGGACCACAACAGCCCTCATCATGTGTAGGGGAGGGAGGACCACAACAGCCCTCATCCTGTGTAGGGGAGGGAGGGCCACAACAGCCCTCATCATGTGTAGGGGAGGGAGGACCACAACAGCCCTCATCATGTGTAGGGGAGGGAGGACCACAACAGCCCTCATCCTGTGTAGGGGAGGGAGGGCCACAACAGCCCTCATCATGTGTAGAGGAGGGAGGACCACAACAGCCCTCATCCTGTGTAGGGGAGGGAGGGCCACAACAACCCTCATCATGTGTAGGGGAGGGAGGGCCACAACAGCCCTCATCATGTGTAGGGGAGGGAGGACCACAACAGCCCTCATCCTGTGTAGGGGAGGGAGGACCACAACAGCCCTCATCCTGTGTAGGGGAGGGAGGACCACAACAGCCCTCATCATGTGGAGGGGAGGGAGGACCACAACAGCCCTCATCATGTGTAGGGGAGGGAGGACCACAACAGCCCTCATCCTGTGTAGGGGAGGGAGGACCACAACAGCCCTCATCATGTGTAGGGGAGGGAGGGCCACAACAACCCTCATCATGTGTAGGGGAGGGAGGACCACAACAGCCCTCATCATGTGTAGGGGAGGGAGGACCACAACTGCCCTCATCATGTGTAGGGGAGGGAGGACCACAACAGCCCTCATCATGTGTAGGGGAGGGAGGACCACAACAGCCCTCATCATGTGTAGGGGAGGGAGGACCACAACAGCCCTCATCCTGTGTAGGGGAGGGAGGACCACAACAGCCCTCATCCTGTGTAGGGGAGGGAGGACCACAACAGCCCTCATCTTGTGTAGGGGAGGGAGGGCCACAACAGCCCTCATCATGGGTAGGGGAGGGAGGGCCACAACAACCCTCATCATGTGTAGGGGAGGGAGGACCACAACAGCCCTCATCATGTGTAGGGGAGGGAGGACCACAACAGCCCTCATCATGTGTAGGGGAGGGAGGACCACAACAGCCCTCATCATGTGTAGGGGAGGGAGGACCACAACAGCCCTCATCATGTGTAGGGGAGGGAGGACCACAACAGCCCTCATCCTGTGTAGGGGAGGGAGGACCACAACAGCCCTCATCATGTGTAGGGGAGGGAGGACCACAACAGCCCTCATCATGTGTAGGGGAGGGAGGGCCACAACAGCCCTCATCATGGGTAGGGGAGGGAGGACCACAACAGCCCTCATCATGTGTAGGGGAGGGAGGACCACAACAACCCTCATCATGTGTAGGGCAGGGAGGACCACAACAGCCCTCATCATGTGTAGGGGAGGGAGGGCCACAACAACCCTCATCCTGTGTAGGGGAGGGAGGACCACAACAGCCCTCATCATGTGTAGGGGAGGGAGGACCACAACAACCCTCATCATGTGTAGGGGAGGGAGGACCACAACAACCCTCATCATGTGTAGGGGAGGGAGGGCCACGACAGCCCTCATCATGTGTAGGGGAGGGAGGACCACAACAGCCCTCATCCTGTGTAGGGGAGGGAGGACCACAACAACCCTCATCATGTGTAGGGGAGGGAGGGCCACAACAGCCCTCATCATGTGTAGGGGAGGGAGGACCACAACAGCCCTCATCATGTGTAGGGGAGGGAGGACCACAACAGCCCTCATCATGTGTAGGGGAGGGAGGACGACAACAGCCCTCATCATGTGTAGGGGAGGGAGGACCACAACAGCCCTCATCATGTGTAGGGGAGGGAGGGCCACAACAGCCCTCATCATGTGTAGGGGAGGGAGGACCACAACAACCCTCATCATGTGTAGGGGAGGGAGGACCACAACAGCCCTCATCCTGTGTAGGGGAGGGAGGACCACAACAACCCTCATCATGTGTAGGGGAGGGAGGACCACAACAGCCCTCATCATGTGTAGGGGAGGGAGGACCACAACAGCCCTCATCCTGTGTAGGGGAGGGAGGACCACAACAACCCTCATCATGTGTAGGGGAGGGAGGACCACAACAGCCCTCATCCTGTGTAGGGGAGGGAGGACCACAACAACCCTCATCATGTGTAGGGGAGGGAGGACCACAACAGCCCTCATCATGTGTAGGGGAGGGAGGACCACAACAGCCCTCATCATGTGTAGGGGAGGGAGGACCACAACAACCCTCATCATGTGTAGGGGAGGGAGGACCACAACAGCCCTCATCCTGTGTAGGGGAGGGAGGACCACAACAACCCTCATCATGTGTAGGGGAGGGAGGACCACAACAGCCCTCATCCTGTGTAGGGGAGGGAGGACCACAACAACCCTCATCATGTGTAGGGGAGGGAGGACCACAACAGCCCTCATCCTGTGTAGGGGAGGGAGGACCACAACAACCCTCATCATGTGTAGGGGAGGGAGGACCACAACAACCCTCATCATGTGTAGGGGAGGGAGGACCACAACAACCCTCATCATGTGTAGGGGAGGGAGGACCACAACAGCCCTCATCCTGTGTAGGGGAGGGAGGGCCACAACAGCCCTCATCATGTGTAGGGGAGGGAGGACCACAACAGCCCTCATCATGTGTAGGGGAGGGAGGGCCACAACAGCCCTCATCATGTGTAGGGGAGGGAGGACCACAACAGCCCTCATCCTGTGTAGGGGAGGGAGGACCACAACAACCCTCATCATGTGTAGGGGAGGGAGGACCACAACAGCCCTCATCCTGTGTAGGGGAGGGAGGGCCACAACAGCCCTCATCATGTGTAGGGGAGGGAGGACCACAACAGCCCTCATCATGTGTAGGGGAGGGAGGGCCACAACAGCCCTCATCATGTGTAGGGGAGGGAGGACCACAACAGCCCTCATCATGTGTAGGGGAGGGAGGACCACAACAGCCCTCATCCTGTGTAGGGGAGGGAGGACCACAACAGCCCTCATCATGTGTAGGGGAGGGAGGACCACAACAGCCCTCATCTTCTCCACTTGGATTCAATGAAAACCACAAATTATATTGCAGCTCAGAACAATTCAACTCCATTTCCTACATACAGACAAATATATACATACATGTATACACATATACATACATGTATACACATATACATACATGTATACACATATACATACATGTATACACATATACATACATGTATACACATATACATACAACATGTATACACATATACATACATGTATACACATATACATACATGTATACACATATACATACATGTATACACATATACATACATGTATACACATATACATACAACATGTATACACATATACATACATGTATACACATATACATACATGTATACACATATACATACATGTATACACATATACATACATGTATACACATATACATACAACATGTATACACATATACATACATGTATACACATATACATACATGTATACACATATACATACATGTATACACATATACATACATGTATACACATATACATACAACATGTATACACATATACATACATGTATACACATATACATACATGTATACACATATACATACATGTATACACATATACATACAACATGTATACACATATACATACATGTATACACATATACATACATGTATACACATATACATACATGTATACACATATACATACAACATATATACACATATACATACAACCTGTATACACATATACATACAACATGTATACACATATACATACAACCTGTATACACATATACATACAACATGTATACACATATACATTCAACATATATACACATATACATACAACATGTATACACATATACATTCAACATATATACACATATACATACATGTATACACATATACATACAACCTGTATACACATATACATACAACATATATACACATATACATACATGTATACACATATACATTCAACATATATACACATATACATACATGTATACACATATACATACAACCTGTATACACATATACATACAACCTGTATACACATATACATACATATATACACATATACATACATGTATACACATATACATACAACATGTATACACATATACATACATGTATACACATATACATACAACATGTATACACATATACATACAACATGTATACACATATACATACAACCTGTATACACACATACATACAACATATATACACATATACATACAACATGTATACACATATACATACAACATATATACACATATACATACAACATGTATACACATATACATACAACGTGTATACACATATACATACAACATGTATACACATATACATACAACCTGTATACACACATACATTCAACATGTATACACATATACATACAACATGTATACACATATACATACAACATGTATACACATATACATACAACATGTATACACATATACATACAACATGTATACACATATACATACAACATGTATACACATATACATACAACATGTATACACATATACATACAACATATATACACATATACATACAACATATATACACATATACATACAACATGTATACACATATACATACATGTATACACATATACATACAACATGTATACACATATACATACAACATGTATACACATATACATACAACATGTATACACATATACATACAACATGTATACACATATACATACATGTATACACATATACATACAACATGTATACACATATACATACATGTATACACATATACATACAACATGTATACACATATACATACAACCTGTATACACATATACATACAACTTGTATACACATATACATACATGTATACACATATACATACAACATGTATACACATATACATACAACATGTATACACATATACATACAACATGTATACACATATACATACAACCTGTATACACATATACATACAACATATATACACATATACATACATGTATACACATATACATACAACATGTATACACATATACATACAACTTGTATACACATATACATACAACATGTATACACATATACATACAACATGTATACACATATACATACAACATGTATACACATATACATACAACATGTATACACATATACATACAACATATATACACATATACATACAACATATATACACATATACATACAACCTGTATACACATATACATACAACCTGTATACACATATACATACAACATGTATACACATATACATACAACATGTATACACATATACATACAACATGTATACACATATACATACAACATATATACACATATACATACAACATATATACACATATACATACAACATATATACACATATACATACAACCTGTATACACATATACATACAACCTGTATACACATATACATACATGTATACACATATACATACAACATGTATACACATATACATACATGTATACACATATACATACAACATATATACACATATACATACAACATATATACACATATACATACAACATATATACACATATACATACATGTATACACATATACATACAACATATATACACATATACATACAACATATATACACATATACATACAACAGCACACAATCAAACTGTTGCTCATCCCTTTCTTCCCTTCACATTCATACTTATAGATTAATTCACCAAACACACACAAACACATACACACAACAGGCTAGAACATACATACATGTACCCACACATTATATACTCATAATATATGACTACATTCTAAGCACCTTCAGAAGTACAAGTGGCTGATGTAGTGGGTGTCTCTGGTTGTTTTTCATGGCAATACCTTTACCATTTGGTCCACAGGGATGAGGTGAGATATATCACCCAGACTAGGGTGTAGTGTTTCATGCTTCTTCTCTCCCCCTTTGTCTTTCATTAGGTGAACACACATAACAATGGACAGATGTCTGTTATAAATTTTCTTGTGCAACCTCTGCTTAAGTGTAAAATACTATTTGATGAAGCCATCTCCCTCTCTCTATATATGTGTGTGTGTGTGTGACAGCTCACACCTATGCAGGTTTAGCTGGCCTCCTCCAAGGTATATCTCGTTGGAGGTGTCTTGGGTGATTTAATGACGGGACCCCAGTCCCTATCATCTCATTTCTACAGCTGAGTAAACTGGAGCAACGTGAAATAAAGTGTCTTGCTCAAGGAAACAACACATCACCGGTCCAAGAATTGAACTCACAACCTTTTGATTGCAAGCCCAATGCTCTAACCACTAAGCCATGTGCCTTTACATGTATTAGTGTGTGTGTGTGTGTGTGTGCGTGTGCGTGCGTGCGTGCGTGCGTGCGTGCGTGCGTGCGTGCGTGCGTGCGTGCGTGCGTGCGTGCGTGCGTGTGTGAATTGTAATTACAAAAGAGTGAACCCTCAATATGAAAACATGGAGTATTTCATGGCTTAATATACATGGCAATGAAGCATGTTTTCATCAATACACATGGCTGATGGTGCACACAAGATTAATTGGATGCCATCATAGAACTGTGAGTATCGAAGAAAGTATACACTTAGCTGCCATCTATTGTATATATGTATATATACATATATAGAGAGAGGTGTGTGTCGGGTTCAATTGGAGGTAACCACAGTAAGTAAAGTACTCAATACATAGCAGAGTATAAATATTTAATATAGAAATGGCTTCTACAGGAATAGAACTGTTTCATTCAAAGGAAATCATCAGGAAAGCCGATTGCTAATGTGATATGGTGGTATTTATACATTTTCTGTTGGTAGGGGGGGGGGTGTATGTGATTGGGATATGTGTATGTATGTATATGTATATATATATCCATCAGCCAATGACCTCCACACATCCCAATCACCACCCTCCCCTACCAACAGGAAATGTATAAATACCACCATATCACATTGACAGTCGACTTTCCTAATGATTTCCTTTGAATGAAACAGTTCTAGTCCTGTAGAAGCCATTTCTATATTAAATATATAATGTGATAAATGTAGAACCTCTTTTTCTTCAAATAGAATTTATCAAAGTTTGAGCAAACTATGCGTATATATGTGTATGTTGTGAGTGTACGTATAAGTGTGTATGTGTGTTTTGTATGTGAGTGTCTATATGTGCATGTGTGTTTGCACACACGTAAATGTGTTTTTTAAGACAAAGACATAACCAAAAGGTGCAACCAGTCGTTGGGTTGCCACTCTTGATGCTTTATAGTCAACCATATAGGGCTGAGTTTTAAAGGAAATCCTGACAGTTACTTTGAAGTTTTGCCTTTAATCCAAATATTTTCTGGTCTGCTCTGGTCTCTTCCCACCCTCATTACTGAGGATTTATCTTGGACAATCTATATGTCCATGAATCTCATCAGGAAAAAAATGATGTCGGTAGATTCTGAATCCTCACCCAACCAGCATTTTCTGTGACTCTATATGAAAACTGTTTCATCGTTTCTTAATTCAAACATTGAGTTTTGATGTTATAAAGAAGTGTACTTAACAAGCCTAAACTTTGTAGCACTCTATTCAAAAGCAATAATATGTCTTGAAATTTTTTTATTTCTTATGGGTGCTGCTGCTGCTTATTCTAGTACATCTACGTTTTTGACGTCTTCCTTTTTTTGTTAGCCTGCCAACAGAAAATAAGTTTAGAAAATTTTCTGCAATATTTTGACAGATTCAGCTGTGAGAATCAGGTTACCAACATATAAATACTCTGAAATGACCAGACCAGTCGCAATGCTTTTTGTTGAAACTTCAAAGATCCTAATGAATCAAAGACAACTGATAAGGCCCAATTAGTTATCTACTTTATGGTAAAATCTTGACCAATGCTAATCTTGCTAACCCCATACATGGCTTTAGTGGCTCTCACTAGCCAGTCATGTATATGTGATTTAGTTACCCCCTACCAATCACAACATGAAGAATGATTTGTTCTTAGCTAATAACCACTCCTACAGTTGCTTCACTAGAATTATGGCACATTGGTTCTTTGTTCTGACACAAACCCTAATGACATTGTCTCCAAGAGGCTGGTGCTATGATAAAAGGCACATGATAGAGCATGGAATGGTGAGATGCAGACCTTGTCCAACCTGGGAGGCTGGTACACCCACTTCAGTACTGATTTAATTGAAATATATAAAATGTATAATTAGTGAGATTTGTGTTATTGTCCATCTAGAACGGTCTACAAATCAAAGCTAATTTACTACACTCTCATGTCCTTTGTAAAACATCAGATAAATGTTGCAGAATGGTGAGTACATTACCTTTGGGGATAGCAAAAGAGATGACTGAAAGAGTCAGTCTAACTTGCTGAGACAAATTCTTGTGAATGGTTATTTCCATCATGATCGAGATAGGTAAGGAGGTGATTTGGGGACCTAAGATGCCAGATATTTTCACCCTATGGATCCAATAGTTGGCACTTAACTTGTGCTCTTCAGCATGTTGGCCAATGGAAATTGGGTCTAATGTTTAAATATATTCAATGGGTTTAATAAAATGGTTTGAAAATTGTTTATTTAAATTTGTCTAGAGTTCTACTCCAAGTGAGATCATATTTTCTTTAACTTAGTGTCTATTCCATTACATTTCTACACAGAATTAGTGTCTTTTCCAAACTGCACTCTGTCATTTCATATGTGAATATTGTGAATAAGGTTGGATTTATGTGGGTGAACACATTTTCTATTTTGTATACAAATAAGTAACCTACTATAATCAGTTAGAATTACAAAACCATTCCATACAAAATGTTAGAAAACCAAAAGTTCTAAGACAGTCAAAAAGACTTTTGTATGCTTCTATAAATATTAAACATTGATACAAAAATATATTATAAAATTACATCTGTATATATACAGCATTTAGTTAACCAAGACTGCATAAATGTGTATATAAATGTACATAATTTTATTATACATACAGAAGTAACTTTATAATATATATACTGTATAGATGTGACTGACACTTGTATAGAAATTTACATATAAACAAACAATGTTTACATGTCTATATATGAAAACTGTGTAAATTTATATAAACCAAGACTACGTAAATGTGTATATATATAATTTATACATTTTTTCGGCATATAGACTTGTAAACAGGCCATTTTTACATGTCAATATACTAAAAGTGTTACATATGCATTTACAGTGTTTGTTACCTCTATACTGTATATATATACATATAATCACTTAATCATATACTTTGGTTGTTTAACACACAATAAATATGTGAATTAACTAAAATATATATCTCAAGAGATTTCTGAGTATCATCCTATCATCAATGGGTAAACATAAGTCCACCAATACATGTATCAAGGATGGGTTCAATTTCAAATGATTTCTCTGAAAAAAATAATGGAATTTCAAACAACCCAACTATGATTTTAAAAGAAAAAATTACAATTTAATTATGAGTCAATAAAAACTGTTTTAGACTGCATCATTAACCAGTAATCTTTAACTGAAAACAATAACAAGGAACAATAAAAGAAAAAGCAGTTTACCTTTAAATCTTTTCGTGTTTTGTACCCTTTATAATTAGCTTGTATTTTTGTGGCAGCATCATCGAACGGTTCCTCTTCCATTGCCTCAATTCTATTAAAATAAAAACAATTGTAATCAATGATTATTCAGTACCTTACAACTGTTTTATATCATAGAAACTTCAGTGTAAAAATTGATGGTGATTAGAGTATATATATGTTGCGTAGAGTATATAAAATATTGTGTAGAGTATATAGATGTTGTGTAGAGTATATAGCTGCTGTGTAGAGTATATAGATGTTGTATAGAATATATATATGTTGTGTAGAGTATATAGCTGCTGTGTAGAATATATATATGTTGCGTAGAGTATATAAAATATTGTGTAAAGTATATAGATGTTGTGTAGAGTATATAGCTGCTGTGTAGAGTATATAGATGTTGTGTAGAGTATATAGTTGTTGTGTAGAGTATATAGCTGCTGTGTAGAATATATATATATGTTGTGTAGAGTATATAGTTGTTGTGTAGAGTATATATATGTTGCGTAGAGTATATAAAATATTGTGTAGAGTATATAGATGTTGTGTCAGATGAATTCTAGGTCAGAAGAAAGACCCAACATGAAATATATGAAAGAATATGTGAAACCATTGAGGAAGTCAGTAACTTTTGCAGTTGTTGTTTAACAGAATATCTTCAAACAGATTAAAAGATTAGTTTTATAAATAAATATGATAGCAAGAGTAAGTTTTCTTAGCTTATTTTAAAAGTTATGTTAAGGTTTAAGATAACAGTGGATCAGTTTATATGCTGTCAGTATAACTTCATGATAAACATGTTCTTGATTGGAGAAATAGTTTATCCATGACTAAATATGATGACAGGTAATTTTATTAATTTCAGTTTTCTGTTAGCTATTCCCTGTTTAGTACAGTTGTATGTAGGGATGGACATGTAAATCCTGATGTACTATTGAGCATTTTTGTATCTGACACAGCCCATCCCCTCATCACATCTGAACACAGATGATTTGTGTGTGTTGAGAGTGCGTGAAAGAGAGGGGGGAGAAAGAGATATAGAGAAAGAATAAACTCCAGCACTGGACTAGTACTTTTTTTATCAACCCTGAAAGGATAAAAGGCAAAGATGACCATGGTAGGATGAGAGCTCAGAGAGCCAGTACAAATACTGAAAACTGCCAATTCAACACTTCTCAGTACAGTTAATCCTCACTGTATAATGTTAAGTTATGAAACATAGCAAACATTTTAAATCACTGTCCTCACAACTTTACTTTCTCTCTCTCTCTCACACACACACACACACACGCACACACACACACACACACACACACACACACACACACACACACATATAGTGGCTGTTGGCTGCCATTTTCTGGTCCTATGTTTGTTGTACCCGACTTTGAATGTTATTATCATTTATAGCAATTCTGTGTTTGGATTTCAACACATCATCATCATTGTTCAACTACAGATGTCTACAATACTCCCCAACCCATTACTACTCTCATTATCAGGTGGTGGATTGGAAGTATCAGTAGAGGGTCGGACGTCATGTTTTGACGCATAGAATTACGGCCCTTTCCATTCTGAGTTCAAATCCCGCTGAGGTCAAAACATGACGTCCGACCCTCTACCGATACTTCCAATCCACCACTTATTTATTAACATTTATTCATTTATTATTATTATCTTTATTAGAGTTCTGAGTTCAAATCCCGCTGAGGTCAACTTTGCCTTTCATCCTTACGGGGTCGATAAAATAAAGTACCAGTAATACACTGAAATAATTGCTGGCCTTGTGCCAAAAGTAGAAACAATTATCATGCAGTTATCAGTTGGAGAGATTTACAAAACAACATCTGTAATTCTTCGTCTGTCTCTACTATGGCTTCCTTTAACTATCAACTCACAGTACTTTACTCTACTCCTTCACTTAAATCTACTTCTATTGTATTTCTATTCTGGAATACTTTCTCCACACACAGCCAATTGTTGCTTCCAGCTGCAACCGGGTGCAGTCTGCGACTAACCCAGGTTCTGCTGCACGTCGGGGGCTGAGGAGGCCAAACTCTTCAAGTACCGGTCGCTCTCCGACAGGTTCGCGGTTGTACCCTTGGCAGTGAAGACTTCTGGTGTCCTCGGCCCTAGGGCTACCTCCCTACTCACCACCATAGGCGCTGAGCTGGCCAATCGCAGGTGTGAGCCCCGTGAGCTGGAATGGCTTTTCCAGTGCGTCTCCCTTGCCGTCCTCTGGGGAAACGTCCTCTCCATTCTGTCTGCTGGGGTTGAGGGGTGGCCACTAATATGATTTTATCAGTCAGATGTTTTTAGACCCTCACATGGGCAATACTCCACTGATTTCTTTCTAGTTCTTACAAATCTGATACATTTATTGCCAATGTTTCACTTCCATACACTACATTCTTTAAACACATGCCTCATATGACTTGTCTTTTATATAGAGAAATAAACTCTTTTGTTAGTTTTTTGTTTAAATTTGATAAAAGAATTTTCTACAATTACTCAAGTCCTCAATGATTAGTAATTATTGAACTTTTGTACTAATTAAGATGTGTTTATTTTAGAGCAAGTTTTTCCTAAATATTTCCTTCATTCACTAATTAGTTTCATCTGGAAAGTACAACTATGTATACAACATCAGTACTAAAGAAGTTGTATATATTTCCAGAAACTTCTTGGTTTTATCTAACCCGAGAGAGATGATAATTCTGACCAGAGGTCATTAGCTCATCAAATCAATGTTTTTTATTGAATCTTTCAAATATTCAAACAAGAATTCCAATTCCAGTAGCTTCTAGCATTCACATCAAGTTAAACTCTGGTCAGAGGATAGGAAATTGACTGTAAGGCATGAAGATGAGTAGTTATAATGATAGACTACTAGCTCCATGACTGTAACTTATAAATACTAAATAGCCAGTTTAATACTAAATAGCCAATTTATAAACTTAAACATCAGAACTACGAGTTGTTGGCTTTAGAATTGGCATTAGCTGTTAATATGTTAATTTTTAGAATCATCTAATTTAGGTTACTGTAAAGAAATAGATATATAGAGATAGAAAAAAATAGAAAATGGACAAAATACAGTGCTGACATACCAGTAATGTAGTCACAATTTGTATAACTGGAGAGATCTTTTACTATTCTGTGGTTTTATTGGCTAAAATATTTAGGGCTGTGGTTATTATGCTTTAATTTCAATTTAAGTTGCTATTATGGTATCTAACCAAACCTTGTCTCAATGTTCTGTGAAATTTCTGCTCTAACAGTTTCACCTTAGTGTCTTAATTCACTTAAAAAGATTTAGTTTGAAGTTTGAAGCAATAAAATAGAAAATGTTATGAAATGTCTCTTTCTTGAGAATCTTTTTTATAATTGAATGGGAAACTGGTTTGGCCAATAAATCAAAGAATAATTTCTCTCTCAAGAGAATAACAACTAGAATATTAAATTCTATCTTGCTTTATAGAAAATAAATCTTTTCATTTCAGATCAACATTTAAAAATAAAAGATTAATAAGAATGTAAAAACAAACTGTAGAAAAAGAGCCAGTGGTGACATTATGTATGAGCCTGTAACATTTATGTATTAAGTGACATTATGTATGTAGAAGTTGTAGAGCCACAGTGGTGACATACAGCATTTCTTGGGCATTTTAAACCTAGCAGAGCCCATTCCCTCCCCAGGCCTGAACACAGCTGATTTCTTCCAGAGAAGGAGAGTGATAGCAAGGAAGAGAGAAATAGATATAGAGGAAGAATTGCCTCCACCCTCCCCAGTATTGGACTGGTACTTTTTTATCCACTTCAAAAGGATGAAAGGCATAGTTGACCTTGGTGGGATTTGAAGACAGTCAGAACAAATACCACAAATCATTCAATATTCTTCTTTACTATAGTAATGTTAGTTTAACTCATATTTACTGGGTGTGGTAAAAATAAGATACACCATGAATTGGCTCTTTGAAAATACATTCTAATGTTGTTGCTATAGTTACTATAGATTAAGAATTATTGTATTTTTGTAAACAAAAATGGGAAATGGCAGAATGTCTCTATCCCTATTTTTATGATAAATATTTCATCAAATGAAAATGGGGAAAAATATTTTTTCTTTTTTTAAAGTCAAGGCGGGGGCAGTGTCCATGACTTACTTAGGGGCATTTAAAACTAATGGAGAGAGGGGCAGTGTTCATGACCCTTTTAGGAGCCTCTGTGGCTGATAGAGGAAGGGGCAGTGTTCATGACCCTTTTAGGGGCCTCTGTGGCTGATAGAGGGAGGGGCAGTGTCCATGACCTTTTTAGGGGACATCTGAGGCTGATGGCAAGGAAGGAGAAAAGTTCAATTAAACTGAAAACCTGGTCTGAATACTTGTAATAGAATGGACTCTGCTAAAGGCAGCCATGAGTCAGGTGGGCAAATAGAAATGTCCCAAAGTATTGAGAGGGGAAGAGAGAGAGAGAGGGAGAGAGAGTTACAGATCTCTCAGGTGAGCCAAGGACCTACATCTTGCTTATATATGGTCCCACTCTCTACCAAGTGCTTATATAGACTGGGAGCCTCTCTACCAAGTACTCAGATAAGTCGGGTCCTTGCATCTCGCTTACATATGTTCATCACACACTACAGAGTACGCATTGGACCATGAGCTTACAACTTGCTTACATAGCTTCCCACGTTCACCCTTGGGATAACTATTAAATGAAAGAATAAAATGCAAAATTGGCCTTAGTCGAATTTGAACTCAGAACACAGAGAGCCAGAACAAATGCTGTATAACATTTTGTCTTACACTCTAACAATTCTGCTTTAGAATTTGAGAAAGTCTGCTGTATTTTTGTTGTTTCTAACTAGAAACCATTGTGTTGTTAGACTATGTAGAAATTTAGTTTCCTATTTAAGTCTTTGGTCTAAAATAGATCTCATTAATTCTATGTGAAAAGAAAAACAAATCATTAATACAAGAATCTTTTTTTTTTTTTAAAGTGAAAAGAAAAGAAAAACAAAACAATTTCAGCCGATCAGACATTCCTGTGTCTTTTACAGATAAATGTTTTTGAAAGGTCACTAACCAACAGCCAAACAATATTTCTAAAGTGCAGAACTTTTATATCAGCAAGATAATCACTACAGCCGAGAAATCCATGTTTTTTTTTTGGCATTTACTTATTTTTCTTTAACCCTATGCTAAAGAAAAATGTTGACTCCAATATGTGTGTGTGTGTGTGAGAGAGAGAGAGAGAGGGGGGGGAGAAAGAGAAGGAGAGTGAAAGTGTGAGAGAGAAGGAGAGAGAAGGAGAGAGAAGGAGAGAGAAGGAGAGAGAAGGAGAGAGAAGGAGAGAGAAAATTTTGGACATTTTTAGATTGTGAGTGGGCTGGTTCCCAGGCAGAACTAAGATGATATTGCTTTGATAACAACTGGGTGTAGGCTCAAATATAAAACCATTCTTGCCATATTCACAAAATAAAGCAGCTATTGTTGTTGATGAAATTATTGTGCTAAGGTCATCAATGTAGTAGGAGTTTAAAGCAGAAGATAAAACTACTCCACTAGTTGTATTTAAGTCATTTAATAAACTGAATATGGTCATGATAAAGTTAAAATACCAATGGTGACTAACAGAGAATTGCCACTGAAAATAGAGTAAGAAAATAGTAAAAAGCCAACTGTATTGTTTCATGCTAATTTTAACTCTTTTATTACCATATTTCTAATGAAATACAATGTCTGCATGTTTCAAATGATTTTGAAAATAATCAAATCCTGTAAGGTGATTGTGTTGGTGACAAGACAAAAAAACTCCAGTCTAACCTGTAAGGTGGTCAGGTTGGTTACACAATGAAAAAGCATCCACTCCACCTTGTTAGATCATCATTTTGGTGCCACAATAAAAAGCAGCCAGTCCACACTGGCCCTTGGGTGTCTTTAATGGACTCCATTCTGTTACTCTCCCATTTCAGTAAACCTCCCTCTACCTTCCTTCCATCAGTCTCAGATGTCTTGAAAAGGGACATGGACACAGGCCCTTCCCTTCTTAATAAATGGTAGAAAACTACCTTGATTCATTCAACACCACCACAACATATAAACTAAACTCAAATAAACAACACATTATTGTATTTCAGCTATTACACTCCATACAAATACTAGCTATAATAACTTATGACAATTTGTCATAAATACTCACTTTTTACAAGATTGCATCACTACAATAATCTTTACTTCTTTAAACATACATATATATTAATATACTATTATGAACATTCACTTATTATATACATTCTTGCTTAAAACCACACAATTCCACATTCCCTGTTTCAGTGTAATTCAATGCCCAGCCAGATTTGGCATTAAACACTTCCCCCAATCCCTCCTGCTTATCCCTCAGTCAGTAACCTACAATTATTCAAACTCACATTTCTGAGATATTTTATGGTTTGAAGAAAAAGGCTAATCTCATTTTTTAAAAGCCCTCCAAAGTGGGCATTTACTTTCTTAATAATAAATTCAATACTCTGAGCAATTATAAACAGAAAAGAAAAAACAAAGTAACAGTATATCTCCAATTAAGTTTCACATATTGTTTCCAAACCAGGGTTAATAAACTAAAGGAATTTTTGTATCTTAAAAAAAAAAAATATATTCATTTTTTTCCCAAGAAAAATCAGACTTTATCAAAGCTTGTACATAAGTAACAATAGCTTTAGGGTTCATATGGAATCAATTATGTGTGTATTGTAAGGTTTCAAAGATATATTTCACTTCCATCACTTTCAATCTAGAAAAGTAGATTTGCAGCTGGTTGAATCAGCAGGAAGTAGAAGGTTGTTGTTTCACATCCCACCACCTGTGCTCTATAGTGTTTATGGTTTGTAAACCTAGATAGATTTATTCCTAGATGTTTCAGCCATCATTCTCAACTGAGTATAATTTGATAGCAGCAAAGGTTTGTCTCCTCATGAACCATGCCCTCACTCCTGTTTTATGGGCTCCTGTAGTTTTGAGCAGAGTGACAGCCTCTCAACCCTTGCATCTTTGACCCAGCAGACATGATAGTTGCACCCATGACTCAAACATGACCCAAATATGATAACTGGAGGCCGAGAGGGCTGCTACTATCTAATTTGTAGTAAAAAAGCCATATTATTTTGAAGGCAATCTTTATCTGTCTTTTTACAATACTATTATAGAGTATATACAACTTTTATAACTCTAACATTGCTATCTATTGGGTCACCACACCCTGTTGAATGTTGCCACTGTTGGTTCATTATTGCTTATTAATCATCAAGCTAGATCTATTTAGAAGTCATTCCACTATCAACTAGTTGAGGATTCCTCTTATAGCAGTACAACAATACAAAAACTTGTTTCTCAATGTTATTTAATAATGGTGGATTGGCAGTATCGGTAGAGGGTCGGACGCCATGCTTTCCAGCATAGTTACGTCCCTTTACGATCTGAGTTCAAATCCCGCCGAGGTTGACTTTGCCTTTCATCCTTACGGGGTCGATAAAATAAAGTATCAGTAATGCACTGGGTAATTGCTGGCCTTGTGCCTAAAGTAGAAACAGTTATTTAATAATGGTTTCGTATATAGGCACAAGGCCAGTAATTTTGGGAGAGGGGAAAGTTGATTAAATCGATTCCAGTGTGTGACTGGTACTTTATTTTATCGACCCCGTAAGGATGAAAGGCAAAGTTAACCTCGGCGGGATTTGAACTCAGATCATAAAGGGCCATAACTCTATGCTGCAAAGCATGGCATCCGACCCTCTACCGATACTGCCAATCCACCGCCCTAATGTTATTTAATAATAACAATGAGTAAGTACAACTCACTTCTGTACAGTTCACTTCTGAGTGCTGTGTATTAACTGTATATTCAACATGTGTTTCATTAGCATACAGAAGAACCATTTACACTACAGCCCTAACTTAGCCATAACCCTGACCTTAAACATAACACTAACTCTAACCCTAACACTAACAGACATCAGGGGTAAAATTTGAGGTTTTGTTTCTTGGTTATAGAGGAATAAATATCTGTGCCATGAAGCTAGTGCCATACAAATCACACAAATGTTGAACTTATATGGCTGTTAGACAAGTACTCTAACAATTCAATTAACTGCAACACAAACACATTACAAACATGCAGTTTTAGAGAAAGAGATAATTCCAATAATTATAGCTAATCAAGATATGCTAGTTATGAAATATTCTTTAGATCTCATTTTAAATGACATTTTACCAGCTCACGATTAAATGGAATTTCCACACAACCATCCACTCATTCGATAATTTTAGTGGCTTCTTTCTGTTTCCTTCTTGCTTTCATCTGTCCACTTTTACTAACATAATTGTTGCTTTAGTGGACAAGGGTTAAAGATACTCAGTTCATCTGTCCACTTTTACTAACATAATTGTTGCTTTAGTGGACAAGGGTTAAAGATACTCAGAATGTAACTATTGAAAGTGGGTAAATTATTAATTTTAAATGATATTCAAATTATTTTCTTATTTTGTTGATGAATTATGTTTCAAAACAGAAACTTATTACACTAATTAGCAATGATGCCCTGAAAATTTGATTTGAGTAGAATTTTGGGAGGGCATTTAAGAAATCTAAATGGGCACTGTGTTCTGTTGCTATATAGAATAGAGAATCCAGCAGGATATGTTGGTTGGATGTTTCCACCACTTGTCCTGATATGAATACCCAAGGCTATTGCACCATCTGCCACCCACCCTCTCTGCTCTGTGGACATTGCTTAGAAAACACCAATTGACCATAACAATATTTTGAAACAAGTAAATATCATTCCACCATTCTCAGAGCTGTGAAATCATTGACTACAAAATCTGTTAATTGAATTAGTGAAGTCTTTGTTACTAACACAAAACAATTTGTAATTATTCTAGAAATGAACTCGTCCCATCTGGGGATTAAAGCAATTATTCTATTATAAAAGGAAAACTTTAAATATCTTGGATCTCATATCCTGGACTTACAAAAAACTTTAACATCAGGAAAGCTTTCTAAGGCTATTTTGTCTGGTGAAGCAGGGGTTAGCCTTGCAGGGACACTAGTAGTGCTGGTACCACAATGAAAAACTTGCAGTACACAAGCCAAAAACAGCACAAGTGAGCAGGATGTCATCACCTGACCTGTCTGGCCTTATAACAGTGACAACACATCTAACCCATGTAAGTGTGGAAACTAAACATTAAACAGTCGTGATAATGGTGGTAGTATTGATAATGGTGGTGGTCGTGCTGCTGATAATGATGATCTACCTAATAATCAAGTAAGGACACAACCAAGCTACTTCAAACCATTATCTACTAATTATCTCTCTTTACTGAAATATCGCCAGAATCTTGGGAACATAATCGATATGGAATGCTTTCTACATATTTTGTGAAATTTCAGAAAAAATTAAAACAGGAGGGGAAAAAAAACAAAACCCCATTAATTATAGACAGAGCATAGGAAACTATAACAATTAGATAAAAATATCAAGTTGATAACTGGACTAGTTTTTATTTTCTTGTGTGTGTGTATGTGTGTGTTGGTGTGTGTATGTGTTGATGTGTGTATGTGTTGATGTGTGTGTGTGTTGGTGTTGGTATTGGTGTGTTGGTATGTGTTGGTGTGTGTGTGTTGGTGCATTGGTGTGTGCTGGTGTGTTGGTGTTGGTGTTGTTGTTGTTGATGATGATGATGATGATGATGATATAGTGCTAAATAAAATTTAAATAAAAAGAATAAATCAATTTTTAAAATTATTTTAAATTGCATTATTTTGACTGAAATGGACATATTGAAATAGGAAATTATACTTTACAATTTAAAGAGTAAATTAAATCTATTTTTATATACGGTGTGTGTATAACTAATTGTTGCCATTCCTTATTTTGTCTGCTGTTTATATATATTTTTTTTAAATTTAATTTATTATTTTTTTTGTTATTTTTCATATATAACAATTGAACAGACTATCCATTTCCAAGGGGACAATTAAATGGTGGGTTTTTATTGAGGGAACCAAATTGAAGCATCTAATATAAAAATGTTACACAGTATTTATTTGGTTGGGAATATTTTAGAAACATAATTTCAATATTTCTACAGACTTGATAGAACAATCATTCCATACTTGGTAGACGTATTCCAGATGCATCTTACCCAATCTGTTACACAAACTGGCATTACAAGTGCAATACCACCTTAATGACAGCAAGGTGGTTGATAAGGTAGAGATGCAGTTGTTAGTTCGTCTTATGTTACTGTCTTTCTGTGTACCTTTTCTACTTATTTGCGCACATGCACACAAGTAGATGTATATTTATGATTAAGTTTCTGTCAGCTTCTCCATACTGGCATAAAATGACCAAAACCCTTTTAAGCAGTTTTTCTACAGTTGAGTAGATAGGAGTGGGTGTCAGATATTTAGGAAGGCCATCTTTGACTCACTGAGCCATTGACTGCTGTACTTGCTGAACCCCTCACTTTTATGCAGGCCCTGGGAATAAATACCTACTTCTCTTTCAATTTTCAGGCATAAATAAAACAAATAATTAAAAAAAAAGAATTCCTTCTGATTACAATTTTCAGAAATGAAATGAAATGAAATGAAAGGGTACTTACGAGAATTTTTTTTCAGGAACAGTTTCTGCTTGTGACTAAAATTAGACAGAAAAGACATTTCTTTAAAAGAAGAAGATTTTATATTTGTTCTTTTCAAAATAATACAAACTTCAAAGAATTATATATATATATATATATATATATATATAGTTAAAAGAATAGAGGTGTAACACACAAGTTATTATATATTGGTAAACAGAATAGAAAATGCTGACAAATTGTTTACAGTGAAAAATAGTTTAATTAGGAATAAATGAGAATTACTAATTGTATTGGCTAGTATTCAGTTTTGGTTTTAAGTTTTACCGGTTGTGCATTTCTAAATGCTTTTCAAAAATAATTTTGAGATAGAACGTCCGGCAAAACTTAAAACTAAAACTGAATACTAACCAATACAATTACTAATTCTCATTTTACACACACACACACATATATATATATATATATATATATATATATATATATATATATATATATATATATATATATATATATATATATATATATATATATATATATATATATATATATATATATATATATATATATATATATATATATAGGCACATGGCTTAGTGGTTAGAGCATTGGCCTTGCAATTGAAAGGTTGTGAGTTCAATTCTCAGACCGCGTGATGTGTTGTTTCCTTGAGCAAGACACTTTATTTCACATTGCTCCAGTTTACTCAGCTGTAGAAATGAGATGATAGGACTGGGGTCCCTATCATTCCACTGCAAAGTGGACGTGTAGGCGCCACAGCAAAAAAAGCACCTAGCACTCACTGTAAATGAGATTGGTGTTAGGAAGGGCATCCAGCTGTAGAAATCAAGCCAGAATCAGTTCCCGTCCCACCCTTGCAAGCAGGGAAAAGCGGACGTAAAATGATGATGATGGTGTGTGTGTGTGTGTGTGTGTGTGTGTGTATGCATGTATATATGTGTATGTGTGTGTGTGTATATATATATATATATAGAGAGAGAGAGGGGGGATGAGAGAAGAAAGTATGGAATACATTAAGTGGAGTTGAAATAATTTCAAAAATTATTATAAGCCTAAAAGTTCTTTGCTCTGTTATTTCAAATCTCATGTTTCCACTTATCAAGCTGTCTGATAAGTGGAAATACAAAACTGGAAGTAACAACACAAAGAATTATAGTCTTAGAACTATTACTACTACTACTAATGGCAGTAGTGATGATGATGATGATAATAATAATAATTGTTTCTACTTTTGGCACAAGGCCAGCAATTACCCAGTGCATTGCTGGTACTTTATTTTATCGACCCTGTAAGGATGAAAGGCAATAATATATATACCAGCATAGAAAACGGATGTAAAATGATAATGATTATATATATAGTTGAACAAATAAAACAAGGATGCAAAAATACAAAATCTTATTAGGTTCATGCTTAGAGGAAGTGGAGGAGAGTTCTACATTTCGGACAGGAGTCCTTCATCAGGAAAAGGAGAGTTCAGATAGGGAGATAGCAGATAGGTACATGAAGATTTGGAAAATATACATATGTGGAAGTTTGGAAAAGATTGAGGCAACAAAGTAGAAAGCTCATCAGAATAATTCCCATGAAAATATTTATAAAAAATGGCAAAGAGAGGCAACATTTCAACAGTGAGATAATGATTGAGGTTGACATGATAAGTCAGGACTAATAATGTTGAAGATTCTTCTTTGGATCTTATCCAGACTCTCAAGGTGTACAACAGAAGAACCAGACCAGATGGGGAAACAGTACTCAATACAAAGTTGAATGGTAGATTTCTAAAAATAGAAGATATCATCCCACCCACACCGTTAACATTTGACTGTCTGTTCAATCAAAACTAATATTAATTTTTCTATATAAAAGTGAAATAGGATATAGACTGTTGTTTGCCAGTGACATTATAAATACAACTGATCTATTCTGATAGGAGCTAATGATAGCAAGGACATCAATTATACATGTAAATTGGTAAAGGAGTAAATGAAATTGTAACACTAACTGTGGGGAGATAGGGAGAACAGTGTATGAGTGTGTTGGTGTGGAGGTTGGAGCCATGGAAGGCAGCAAAAACACATCAAAAACAATAACACATTTAGATTATAAGTATTTATAATCATCAATAATATATATGATTACAGTGAATCATAATAGTAAAATAACAGACAACAGGTGGTATTTCATAGTGAGATATGTGGTGGTATTTCATAGTAAGAAATATGGTGGTATTTCATAGTGAGATATGTGGTCGTATTTCGTTCTGACTCCACCACAATGATGATGATGATGAGGGTGATGATGATGATACTTTGGTACATTTCAAACTTTTCACACATTCACCACCACCCCACACAACCACATGTACCCCCCCCCCCAGCCACATGTACACACACCACACACACATCACCATCACCCCATACACACCCACACACAGCCACATGTACACACACATCTACATGCACCCCACACAGCCACATGTACACTTCCCCCCACACACACCGACATGTGTACCCCCCACCCACCCACACACAGACACCCACATGTGTACTTAGATCTACATACAGAGAAGGTAGCAACCTACTTGTTGAGTAAGTCTGTATGTTTTGTTTGTAAAGAGTAGTTGGTGTGTAGTCAATGATAGTGACAAGATAGACTGTCTCCTGTAGCGGAACTGAGGGGAGCTTATAGCAGAGGGTGAATGGAGGAGTGAATGGAGGAGTGAATGGATGGAGAATGGAGGGAGAATGGATGGAGGAGTGAATGAATGGAAGCTCACCTGCCACTTATTTGTTGGTGAACTATATTGTATTTTGTTTGTACCTGACACATGTCTGACACATGTCTGATACATGTATGACACATGTATGGCAATCATATGTATGCCACATGTAGGATACATATGACATGTATGACATGTATGATACATGTCTGATGCATGTATGGCAATTATGACATGATGATGAGGATGAGATAATATTGTAGACACAGCTAAAAGATAGGATGGTCACGACTGGAATGCCTTTGCTTATAAATCTGCTCAATTATGGTTGGTCTGGGGTTAAACAATGACATAAGTTATCATAAAAGATATTATTCTGAGGTCAACTAATTATAAAACATGTAAGGTAGACATCTATCTAATTAATACATCTAAAGTCATATCCAATCTAATCCAGGGCCTTCTTCTATTGGAGAAACCCCTCTCTGGTTGACCCCAATCACACACACACACTCAAGTTTTTATTCTAGACTGACTCACATGAAAATATAACCAGTGATGGGTGGACAGTTAAATAATGTAGTAATTAGATAAGATTCAGGTGTCTGGTCTATTACTGAAACCTTACCAGTATTTGAGGACCACAACATCCCCACACTAGCCCCCTTCTCAGCAATTAGCAAGCGGAAAGAGGGAACCTTAGTAAACTAGTAAAGCATAGAAAGAACAAAAATGGCAGTGAAGGTTGGGTGGGGGAGAAAAAGAAACCAAAGGCTATATAAAGAAAATTGAAGGTTATAATTATATTGGCTGCAATGATGATGATGATGCCAATAATGATAGCCATGATGATGATGATGCCAATAATGATAGCCATGATGATGATGATGCCAATAATGATAGCCATGATGATGATGATGCCAATAATGATAGCCATGATGATGATGATGATAAGAAGGAGGAGGGGAGGAGAAGAAGAGGCAGAGGAGATGAAGTAAGAAAATGAAGACTTTTTTTGTTTTTAATGGTCTTATAAGAGTCCTAATCACTGAGTCTTTGGCAGTAAAAATAATGCTATGTTATTAATTATTTTAATGAGAGAGTGTATTGCAAAATAAGCACAGATTTGTTTCCCCATTGAACTTTTACTTAAGACAGTGATAATGCCAGGGAGAGCAAGCCCTGCTGTGTGTGGGGTCCTTCATCAACACAATTACTAGGTATAAATATTTTAATTTTAACAGAGACTCAACAGTCAATGTAATCCTTTTGATAACAACCCACCTGAGACTATCTCCTGGGTCTATCATACAAAACTGTTTATTTTAAAGTATTTATATTTTTATTAAGAAGGCAGTGAATTGTCAGAGTTGTTAGATCAGATTAAATACTTTGGAATATTCATTCCAGCTGTTCTGCACTCTTGAGTTCAAATCCTGCTGAGGTCAACTTTGCCTTTCATCCTTTTGAGATCAATAAATAAAATATCCTGTACTAGGGTTGATTCTTCTTCTGTAATTCTTTCTAACTTCCTCTCTCTCAATTTCTTTCTCCTTCTCTGGAAGAAAGCAGCAGTGTTCAGACCTGGAAAATGATGGCCTTTGCCAGGTTTAAAATGCCCAAGGCACGTTATATGTCACAATGGATTCCTATGACTCCATCAGGAGTTATAGGTACACACACACACACACACATACACACACACGCATGCACACATATATTTATAGTAAAACCTTCCATCATAATTTTATGAAAGAAATTTTTGTCAAGTAATATTCAAAACATCAATTTAATAAAAGTTAGTTATTTTACTAAATCCCTCCAATAACTCTAGCTTAAGTGGAGCAACAGAGTGTTGGAACAAATCCTACAAAGCATTCCATCCAACATTCTAACAACTCTGCCAATTTGCTGCCCCATCTTTTAAAAGGAGATTGTCAAAAAAAAACAAAAAAAAATGAAGAACTCATTTAAGTTTCGAAGAGCAAATACTTCTGTAATGAGGATAGAAGTGATGAAAGAACAAAATAAAACAAAAAAAAACATGACCAATCCAAGAACAAAAAAAATTGTTTTTGACTAAGTTTATCAAGTCACTTTAAGCAATTTGCATTTCAGCATTTTCTCCATGTTTAATCCCTACTTACACTAACCAGAATTCCTTCAGTAAACCTGAAACCCAAAACATAACTTGGAAATGTTTTTCAGTTCTTTTTCTAAAACCAGACTAACTAGAAAATTGCATGAAACCATGTAAATGATACTATTTCTGAATAAGATTCTTCACTCTGGCAGTCTGTCCTACTTTAAAGCTTGCTCAGTTTTCAGTCAGTCCAGAAGCCACAAATGGAATCAACTGGAGTCAAAGATAATAAAATCTTCTCACTTTCAGCAACATCAGTCTCAGACAGGTATAGTTGGGAGGGAGGACAGCCTTACACTAATCTATTACCTTCTTTATGAGGCCAACATGATGACAGTGGTGGTGGTGGTGGAGGTGTTCTTGGTGGTGGAGATGGTGTTCACTTCAGTCTCAGACAGGTATTCTTGGGAGGGAGGGGGAGGATAGCACAGCCATACACTAATCTATTACCTTCTTTATGAGGCCAACATGATGACAGTGGTGGTGGTGGTGGAGGTGTTCTTGGTGGTGGAGATGGTGTTCACTTCAGTCTCAGACAGGTATTCTTGGGAGGGAGGGGGAGGATAGCACAGCCATACACTAATCTGTTACTTTCTTTATGAGGCCAACATGATGACAGTGGTGTTGGTGGTGGAGGTGTTCTTGGTGGTGGAGATGGTGTTCACTTCAGTCTCAGACAGGTATTCTTGGGAGGGAGGGGGAGGATAGCACAGCCATACACTAATCTGTTACTTTCTTTATGAGGCCAACATGATGACAGTGGTGTTGGTGTTGCTGCTGAAAGTGGTGTCGTTGGTGGTAGAGGTGTTGTTGATAATAAAAAGATTTGTAATATAAACTTATTAAGTTAGTGTTTGGAGCATTACTTAAAAATTGTAACAAAATTATGATGGAAAGTTTTTAGATAAATATAAACACTTTAAAACAAACAGCTCTGTGTCATAGAACCAGAGGCAGTTTCAAGCAGTTTGGTAGCAAAAAGGTTGAAAAAAATTGCAAACAAAATATAACTTACATAATAATCCGTATTGTATTGGAGATCTGTTAAGTTAGCAGATGATGCTACAGGATCATGGCCTGTCTCTGAAATATAAAAATAAATAATATATTAAATATGTTGTCACATAATACTTTCAACTTTATATTGCTAATATTCTTGAATAAAGAATAAACATTGTATTTCCTTCTAATATAAATACAAGATTTTGTGCTTATTAAAAGAGACCAACTTCTTAACATAAAAAAAGTATTTCTTATTCATCTCATGTTATTACATCCCATGTATAATATTATATTATTATATCCTATATAAAACAGTTATACAAATGTTATACTTTTTAATTTATGCATTAAAACAAATTACATCATAAGAAATATAAACTAGCTGTAAATTAAAAAGTGATGTTATTAAATATACATAACATAACATTTCATTTCATCCAAATTTATCATTTAAATGAGATTTATATAACAAGAATATTTAACTAAAAACACAACAACTTCCATATAATATTATATTCAAATTTTGATATAAAACCCTGATAACAGATTGAGTCATGAGAGGTATCCCTATAGATTTTATTTTTGTGTAGTGTAGTGTGTGTGTGCTTCATCGACAAGTTAGTTTTACAGAATCCATCCTTCACTGAGCAATTAATCATAGCCAAATTTATTGGCTTGAAACCTTCAATTTTTAATAAGGAAATGGCAAATTATGTTCTTTCCTTTCTGGGGAACATTAATCATGTAAAAGAAATCAAATCAGTAGTTGATATGAGATCAGCAACTCTGCTCACAAATAGTTGTTAACCTCACTTATTTCTATTCCACAGTGCCAATTAAATTATATTTACTACAAGTGTCAATAGTATTTTTTCATGTCATAACAAAGGCATTAAAAAAATACAGACTAGCTGTAAGAGGAAATTACCCTTTTGCTGGGAAAGCAGAGAAAATAGGAAAAATATGCTGCTTTTAAAAGATTGTTGATTTTTCTATATTAACTTTAGTATACAATATCATTCCTGTATTTCCCCCATCCTCAGTGCCAATAAACAACACTTCTTTATGACAACAGACAAGGAAAATAGTCAATCCTATCCCTCACCTTCTTTTTATTTGTCTAAGATTTCTGGTGTTATATTAAATTAAGGATTTCAGCTGTTTGTAGTTCTGGAGTTGTGAAATGTTTTGGAACTCTTTAGTAGGGTTTGTTGTTTAAGAATAGGACACTATTTGATACTGGGGTACATTGTTAGCAAGTTGGTGGAAGTAGTTGTGGTTTTGTGTAACATGAGCCAGCCCTGTTTAAGTAGGCCTGTAGGTGGTCAGTTGAAGAATTAAATACAGCCAAAAGGCTTTAAGCATCTTGCTCAAGGACACAACACACCACCTGATCCACGATTCAGCTCACAACCTTACAATTGTGAGCTGAACATTCTAACCACTATACCATGTGCCTTCACTAATATATACATTACATATTGTGCTGAATAAGACCTGCCCCACCCTTGCAAGCAGGGAAAAGCAGACGTAAAATGATGATGATGATGATGATATATGCACACACACACACACACACATTAATATATATTACAACAAAAATTATCTATTATTCGACCTGTTCCATGTGCCTTCACTAATATATTATAAACACACACATATAACAAAAATGATCTATCAGTTGGCCTGTTCCATGTGACCTATTTCATAAAGTGTTGTTAATATATTGCTTAAAAGACTAGCAATATATTTCATATGTTGAGTGTAGAACTAATCAATGTTTAGAGCAGAGTAGTTTGTAGGGGAGAGAGAGAGAGAGAGAGAGAGAGAGAGAGAGAGAGAGAGAGAGAGAGAGAGAGAGAGAGAGAGAGAGAGAGAGAGAGAGAGAGAGAGAGAGAGAGAGAGAGAGTGTGTGGGAGAGAGACAGAAAGACAGAGAGAGAGAGAGAGTGGGAGAGAGACAGAAAGACACAGAGAGAGACAAAAACAAAGACAGAAATATATAGAGAGAGAAAGAGAGACAAAGAGATAGATAGATAGATACATGCATAACTACATGCATACATAGGATGGGCTTCTTCGGTTTCTGTCTACCAAATTCTCCTCACAAGATATTGGTTCACCTGAGGCCAAAGTAGAAGACACTTGCTTAAGGTTCCATGCAGCAAGACTGAGCCCAGAACCAATAAGGAATGGATTAAATTAGAAATGAAGATTTCTTCAAACCCACTACACACAGATTACGACCCATATAGTAACTTTGTCACAGTTCATTCCATTCTTTATTGGCTAAATTGATGTTGACCTCCCTCATCCTCTATTGACCCCCAACTCCACCAAACTCCTCTCAATCACATCTCTTTTTATTGCTTTCATAACAATTCTTCTATTCTGTCACTTCTATTTACATCCAATGATTCACTTGATAACACCACCACCCCACCACCACCACCACCACTGTTGCCACCACCACCACCACCGCTTTTGTCACCACCATCCCACCACTGTTGCCACCATCACCACCACCACCACCCCATCACCACCACCACCGCTGTTGTCACCACCATCACCACCACCACCACCGCTGTTGCCACCACCATCCCACCACTGTTGCAACCACCACCACCGATCCTACCACCACCACCACCGCTGTTGCCACCACCACCACCACCACTGTTGCCACCATCAGCACCACCACCACCACTGTTGCCACCATCACCACCACCACCACCACTGTTGCCACCATCACCACCACCACCACCACTGTTGCCACCACCATCACCACCACCACCACCGCTGTTGCCACCACCATCACCACCACCACCACCACTGTTGCCACCATCACCACCACCACCACCACTGTTGCCACCACCATCACCACCACCACCACCGCTTTTGTCACCACCATCCCACCACTGTTGCCACCATCACCACCACCACCACCCCATCACCACCACCACCGCTGTTGTCACCACCATCACCACCACCACCACCGCTGTTGCCACCACCATCCCACCACTGTTGCAACCACCACCACCGATCCTACCACCACCACCACCGCTGTTGCCACCACCACCACCACTGTTGCCACCATCAGCACCACCACCACCACTGTTGCCACCATCACCACCACCACCACCACTGTTGCCACCATCACCACCACCACCACCACTGTTGCCACCACCATCACCACCACCACCACCGCTGTTGCCACCACCATCACCACCACCACCACTGTTGCCACCACCATCACCACCACCACCACCACCACCATCACCGCTGTTGCCACCACCATCACCACCACCACCACCACTGTTGCCACCACCATCACCACCACCACCACCACTGTTGCCACCACCATCACCACCACCACCACTGTTGCCACCACCATCACCACCACCGCTGTTGCCACAACCATCACCACCGCTGTTGCCACAACCATCACCACCGATCCTACCACCACCACCACCGATCCTACCACCACCACCACCGCTGTTGCCACAACCATCACCACCACCACCACCGATCCTACCACCACCACCACCACCGCTGTTGCCACAACCATTACCGAGAGATGTTATACTGAGAGATGCAGGTTTGATTTCCATTTTTAGTTTGGCTCACCAATCTTCATCCATCTCTCTAACCAATGTGCCTATGTCATACGACAACAACAAGATTCCCATTTAATATGTTTTTATCCTGTTTGACTGTAGCATATCTTATTATGTCTGAACTCTGTCTAAAGTATAAACTTATCTAAGGATTTCCCATTGTTCTAATACATTAAAACACATTCATTTGTGAATCAGACATCTTCTATGTCATAAAGATGTTTTTTTCTTCATTTACATACACAATATGAAAGTGTATGTGTGTATGTACATGTGCGTGTATGCATATGTGTGTGTGTACATTTGCGTATATATATCTATATATATCATCATCATCACTGTTTTATGTCCGTTCTTCCATGCTAGCATGGGTTAGACAGGTTGTCCTGTTGTGGGCAGTGTCCGGTCGGCTGACCTTGTCTTGCTCATACGGGAACTGAGTCTGGCTTGATTTTTACAGCTGGATGCTCTTCCTAACACCAACCTCATTTACAGTGAGTGTTGGGAGCTTTTTTGCCATGGCACCTCCACGACCACTTTGCAATGGGAGGGGGTGGGAGCATATTGTCTATATGCTTCAGCTTCGACTTGTACCCGAGGGGGGTCGGGTCTTTTATATATATATATATATATATATATATATATATATACAGATCTATATTTGTGTGTGTGAGAGCTTATATAAAAGTATACATTTCAGTCAACTGGCCTTTATCCAAATGATTCAACTTGCTGTACCTTTGTGACTGTACTGGCTGGCTAACAACTGTAGCAGTATCTCAGACAGGATAGACTATCCACATTCTTCAACTAACATGTCTACTTCCTTTAGCTGTATTGAAGCTTGTAGGTCAATTACCAACATTTGTTAACCCTTTTAAATTGGTTATAAATTTCTATTTTAACTGACAACTTTTTTTGGGGGGGGGGGGGGGGGGGGGGGGTGCTTATATTTAAAAGGATGTATGTTATAAATTTCTATTTTAAGTGACAATTATTGAGGCTTATATCTAGAGGTTTGATATAAATTTGTATTTTAACGAACAATTTATAGAGGCTTGTATTTAAAATAATTTTTTTAATTTCTGTTTTAATCGGCAATTTATTAGGGGTTTATATTTAAAAGTTTGTATATTTTTTCCTTGGTATAAAATAACATTGACATTTTCACATTAGTGGGTGATCAAGATACTACTCCTTCCACCAAGTTTTCTTATTTTTCTATTCAAAATAGTGCAAAGTATTCCATCATATTGCTAATCTCAAAACGAGGATGTCCTGCCATTTACTTTCCAAGAAAAAAAATGGTGGTTTATTGTTGTAAAGGGCTAAAAAAATATATTTATTTTTTTATCTAATATGATATAACATTTTAAATATATTGGTTAACAACACATATTTACACACACTACACATAATCTACACACTACACATAATCTACACACATATGTAGAAACATTCAGAAATAATAAATCTCCAGTTAAAATAATGAGTAAAACTCTCCTATTTCTTCAGCAAGAAAGTTTTAAATGTCATCTCATCTAGAATGAAGTAGTTCCAGGAAGCAGCCATTTTATACCATCAATATGAACAAAAGGAACACAGACAATAATTCTAATTGATTTTTAATGTATTATTATTTCTTGGGATTATTGTAAAACCATCACTACCATCAACAACACCAATACTATACTCAGCATCACCACTACCAACATCATCATCACTACCATCAACAACACCAATACTATACTCAGCATCATCACTACCAACATCCTCATCACTACCATCAACAACACCAATACTATACTCAGCATCACCACTACCAACATCATCATCACTACCATCAACAACACCAATACTATACTCAGCATCATCACTACCAACATCCTCATCACTACCATCAACAACACCAATACTATACTCAGCATCACCACTACCAACATCATCATCACTACCATCAACAACACCAATACTATACTCAGCATCACCACTACCAACATCATCATCACTACCATCAACAACACCAATACTATACTCAGCATCATCACTACCAACATCATCACCACTACCATCAACAACACCAATACTATACTCAGCATCACCACTACCATTATCACTGCCATCATCATCACCATCATCACTACCATCATTACCATCACTATCGTGAACAGCATCACCACTACCATCAACACTAGCATCCTTACCATCACCATCACTACCATTAAATGATGATGATGTTATTACTGAAAACTTTAAGGGCTGCAGGAACCTTACTGCTGCTGTTTAATTCAGATAGTCCTATTGTTTTACAGTGAGACTAATTAATGTGGAACCTGCTGAGTATTCCACAATCACGTGTACTCTTAACGTGGTTTGCAGGGAGATTCAGCTTGAAACAGTGTGTGATAAATACAACTGATGTTGGCAAGCTGAGTGAACTGGAACAACATAATATATAGGGTGGTGTTATACAACAGTGAACTATAACAACATAATATATAGGGTGGTGTTATACAACACAGTGAACTAGAACAACATAATATATAGGGTGGTGTTATACAACACAGTGAACTGGAACAACATAATATATAGGGTGGTGTTATACAACACAGTGAACTGGAACAACATAATATATAGGGTGGTGTTATACAACACAGTGAACTGGAACAACATAATATATAGTGTGGTGTTATACAACAGTGAACTGGAACAACATAATATATAGTGTGGTGTTATACAACAGTGAACTATAACAACATAATATATAGTGTGGTGTTATACAACAGTGAACTATAACAACATAATATATAGTGTGGTGTTATACAACACAGTGAACTATAACAACATAATATATAGTGTGGTGTTATACAACAGTGAACTATAACAACATAATATATAGTGTGGTGTTATACAACAGTGAACTAGAACAACATAATATATAGTGTGGTGTTATACAACAGTGAACTAGAACAACATAATATATAGTGTGGTGTTATACAACAGTGAACTGGAACAACATAATATATAGTGTGGTGTTATACAACAGTGAACTATAACAACATAATATATAGTGTGGTGTTATACAACAGTGAACTATAACAACATAATATATAGTGTGGTGTTATACAACAGTGAACTAGAACAACATAATATATAGTGTGGTGTTATACAACACAGTGAACTAGAACAACATAATATATAGGGTGGTGTTATACAACACAGTGAACTGGAACAACATAATATATAGGGTGGTGTTATACAACACAGTGAACTGGAACAACATAATATATAGTGTGGTGTTATACAACAGTGAACTATAACAACATAATATATAGTGTGGTGTTATACAACACAGTGAACTGGAACAACATAATATATAGTATGGTGTTATACAACAGTGAACTATAACAACATAATATATAGGGTGGTGTTATACAACACAGTGAACTAGAACAACATAATATATAGTGTGGTGTTATACAACACAGTGAACTAGAACAACATAATATATAGGGTGGTGTTATACAACACAGTGAACTGGAACAACATAATATATAGTGTGGTGTTATACAACAGTGAACTAGAACAACATAATATATAGTGTGGTGTTATACAACACAGTGAACTAGAACAACATAATATATAGGGTGGTGTTATACAACACAGTGAACTAGAACAACATAATATATAGTGTGGTGTTATACAACACAGTGAACTAGAACAACATAATATATAGGGTGGTGTTATACAACACAGTGAACTAGAACAACATAATATATAGTGTGGTGTTATACAACACAGTGAACTAGAACAACATAATATATAGGGTGGTGTTATACAACACAGTGAACTGGAACAACATAATATATAGGGTGGTGTTATACAACACAGTGAACTGGAACAACATAATATATAGTGTGGTGTTATACAACAGTGAACTATAACAACATAATATATAGTGTGGTGTTATACAACACAGTGAACTGGAACAACATAATATATAGTATGGTGTTATACAACAGTGAACTATAACAACATAATATATAGGGTGGTGTTATACAACACAGTGAACTAGAACAACATAATATATAGGGTGGTGTTATACAACACAGTGAACTAGAACAACATTATAGTGTGGTGTTCGTGTATACAAGGCACTGCCAGGAATTAACCACAATCTTACGATTGTAAGCCAAACAGTCTAACCACTAAACCACACTCCCTCACACTGGGCACCATACAGGTGGTAAATAGAAAAGCTGTGAAGAAGGCATGTTTGTCACATGCATGAGGCCTAAGCTTCAGTTCCATACAGCAACATTGGAAGTACAGCTGCTGTGAAGACATCAATAATGTATTGAAAATCTGCCAATCTATATTCATACTACAAAGATAGAGTCATTAGTGAAGTGTAGCATCTTTCCTTTGTTGCAAGCTGAGTAGAATTGAAAGCCTCCTAATCAAAGCACAAACCTGATGGGTTAGTTGTGCAGGGTGTATAAAATTGTAAATTCTATACAGGGAATATTAGATGTTGTCATATTTTAAAGGCATCTCAAAATATTATAAATCTCCTTTTCCATGAAAAACAAAACAAAAGTATTAACCAGAACATGAAATTTTCTTTCTTTTTATAAAACAACGTGCTTAACTTTAAATATTTTCTAATGAAGTGACTCTTGCCAATAAAGTCAACTACAAGTTTCTTTGAAGTCTAACAATTATCCTAGATTTCTTTTTGTCTGTTTTCAATGACTCTACAGCAAACTACTTCCAGCCTGGAACTGAAAATAGGATATGTCTTGTTTTTACAAAATGTAACTAATATTAGCTTTTGAAGAATGAAAGAGAAGAGAATGTGTTGTCTCTATGACGTGTATAACATTATGGCAAGATTATCTTTCTATGGAGTTAGTATTTTATTTTACAATCTTTCTTTTTTTTAACATTCATTTATGATATTGAATGCAGGCAGTAATCATTCTAACACTATAGAGGTGTTCAAAATGGTGTTGATGGTAGTGTTCACAATATTGTTGCTTACTATTTTTGTGATAGGAGCTGGTGGTTGTGATAAGAATTTAAGAAAAGAAAAACCATATAAAATTTAAAAATTTTCATAAGCTTTAAAATATCAAGTACAACTGAATTACTTTGCAGTTACCAAATTTATAATTATTAATTCTGAGATAAATTTATCTGAACTAATTAATTTATGGCAGTAGTAGTTCATAAGCAGATTGTCTCATGTAATATATTGGGATAAAACATTTGGATATCAGCCAAACACTGAAGCAGTTGGAAGAACTCAGTTCTATCTTATGAAAGGATAGGCCAGAATTGACGAATTAAGTGCAAAATATTTCTTCCACATTTTCTTTTTATCAGAAGGTTAGATAGTGTTGAAGTAGCAAGCCCCTGCCTAATTCTACTGTTAAACAGCTTAGATATAGATACTTCACTCCCTGCAGTAGATTCTACCTTTTAGATAATCTCAATTTAACATTGCAAAGCTAACAAAATCTTTGCTAATTCTACAGTGTTCAGTAGATTGTGGAATGAAGAGTATTTCTCCATAGTTATGGCTATGTAAAGATTACTATTACTATTCAGAGTTCAGTGTGTTGTACATGAGCAGTGCAGTAATGTTGACATGATACAAAACAGGTTACAAAGCCTTTTACTTGATAGACTGACATTCTATTAAGTTGGACAGTTGCAAGTCTCAGTGAAAAATATATTACTACAGAGAGAGCAGGCTACACAATGAGTAATTCTTTTGTCAGTATTTCATAACAGTTATGTAATTAAACTAAAATACTGTAACAGTAAAAGGAAAAGACGTTCAATAAAACCTAAATAGATGTGTGCACTCCTAAACAACATTTAACTCTCCTGTCTATTGTGTGTGTGAGTGTATGAGCATGTGTCTGTATGTGTGCTTATATATGCACACATACAGACACACAGAGACACATGCTCACACTTTATATATATATATATAAAGAGATAGTTGTACAAGTAAATCATAAGCTTTTACCTTATATCATATTATATAACTCACTGGCGCCAATGATGATAATGAGACATCATCATCATCATTCTATATTAGTTTTCCAAGCTGGCATGGGTTAGAAGATCATTACAGTCTGAGTCAGTTCGTATTCGAACTATAGAAGTTATTAAGTCCTCAACAAGATTAAAGAGCCCTCTCTAACTGAGGTTTTACAGAGTGGAGCAATTGCATTTATCGCGGTCCCATCACTAGAGACGCCACCTTGTTCCCTAACAACCTAACAAATATTTCCACACTACATAGTTTCCATTCTTTCAAGGGCAAACATGAATTTGATAAGGAAGAGATGACCAAGTGGTAGAAAGTGGGTGTCAGTGATGGGTATCAACAGGGGTGATAGTAGGAGGGAGTAGTAAATATCAGCTAGGGATGAAGGTAGAGGGTGAGGGTACTGAATGTGGACAGAGCCTAAGCCATCTATCATTACCCAGGCATCAACAATGGGAGTTAGGTGAAGGGTTGATGGGTGATGGTGAAAGAGGAGCAGACTGATAACAGGTATAATGAGAAGTATAGCAAGCTCTAGAAGAGAGTGTAATGATGTAGGCAATAGATGTGAGAGAGAGAAAGGGAGGAAAGTGTGGGTGTTGTGTTGTTTCTGGGCAGATTGTCATTTAAAGAGTCAAATTCACACATGACATGAACATAACCAGTTTGATGGTTTGAAGTGTACAAGCAATGAAATGAATCTATGAAATATAAGAATTGATAACTAAGAAAATAATCTATTTACCTCTCCTGCTTTTCTATCTATTGACATTCATATAAACAGACACATACATACAGATAAACAAACACACATTAAAAACTAACAACAAAACTCTGCTATACATTGAACCAAAGTCAGTACTAAGATAGAATTTATCAGGGAATAATTTGATAAAGAATCCTCAAGATTTGAACAATGACATCTTGTTGTAAGAGATACAGAATATGTAAATATACAATGGAAATGGTTTTAAATGAAAAATATTCCATAAAACTAATGTAAATATTGTAATCTTTTAGATGAAAATCTTAAAATGTAGGCAAGTCAAAAGAAGAATTATCAATAATGTTTCTTAAAGTTTTAAAGATGCATTCAATGTATAGCTGCAACACCAAATCTAAACTATTTTAATTACTTTAGAATATAAAGAAATGTTGCTTTTCAATAATAAAATAATATGTGTATATATGAACATATCACAATTTTCAATTTTATTCTAGCTGATAGAAGATGCTGTCACTTTTTGAAAGAATGAGAATAAAAATTTAAAATGTATGCTATAGCATTTGAAAATAATGCTATTGTAGAGTGTAAAACTACATGAAATAATGAAATCATAGTCCTGAAAGTAATGCCATAAAAGTTCATGGTTTAGAAACAATAAAAAAAATAAAGAATTATGTGATGATATGAAACTAAAAGTAAAATAAAACTTTATGCAAAGGACATATTTAATTTATGAAAAGGACATTATTAATTTTAGGTTAATCATGCCATTTTTTTTTCTCTGTAAACTTTGATGATAAAAAACAAAACAAAATAAAGTTGATTACTGTCTAGAAGCAATAAACCATGAATTAAATTGGAGGTGAGCAATGAAATATTGTATTTGTAATTAATAATTACTTCTAATTTAGGTACAGAATTTGTGGTGTGGGTAAAGTTGATAACATCGACTCCCAGTACATGAGTGGTACTTTATTTTATCAACCCCTTCCCTAGAACGATGAAAGGCAAAGTTGACCTCAACATAATTTGAACTTAGAATATAAAGAACCAGAAAAAATATTGCTAAGCATTTGTCCAATGTTCTAAGAACTCTGTCAATCCACCACTCTCTTAGTATCAATAACAAGATTAAAACAGCTAAACTAACCCTTGCATAATCATGTTTGTCAAGAAATACACAGCTCTAAGTTTCAATTATTCTGAAATAATTGAAATATGTGAAAGTGCGTTAATTCAAATGTTTATAGTATCTTTACTTGTGAAAACTTGCAATATTACAGTCAAGATGTTAATGTTTCATGCGATGCAGTCATAGTATTGTATAATACTTCTTAAAAATGACTTGCCAATGTGGTTTGTTAATTCAAATGTTTATAGTATCTTTACTAATACACAGATTGTTGTGAACATTTTAAACTTTTAACATGATGCTGTCATAATGCTGTTTTCTATTTTTCAAGAATGTCATGTTAGTATGGTTTCTGTTAAGAGTTAAGGTCTGTGCTTCATGCATAATCTAATGAAAGGCTTTCACATAAAATTATGATGAAATGTTTCCAATTTAAATATGAATATTTTCAAGCAGTTGATTTAGTATGATAGAGCAAGGGGTTAAACTGGCAATCTAAACAGAGTAAAATAGTATTTAGTTGTATTTCTCAGCAGATGATATTTTTCTGGTGGGCTGTGGTAGAGAAGTATGCTTGCTGTGAGGTAGAATTACAAGAAACCATTAGCTCTGACTGTTTAAATGGGGCACATAGGAACTAAGGTGTGAAGTGAGATTTAAGAGATTGTGATAGCACTAAGAAGTTCTTCGGTTGGTTGGGGTGGGGGGCAGATAATACTGTGTATGATAATATCAAACATGTTCAGAGAAATATAGTGTGCTATGTGTGTGCACACGCATGTTTGTATGAGAGAATGAGAGGGGGAGGAGAGAGGTAAATAGAGAGTGAGGGAAAGAGGGAGAGCGAGAGAGATTCTTCTCTCCAATACTAGTTTTGCAGAATTAATTTTTTCAATTTCAATCAATAACTGCAATACTTGAAATTACTTTTTACTATTGATATTTTTACACAGAAAAGATTATTAAAAATGTCATTATATATATATATATATATGTGTGTGTGTGTGTCTGTGTGTGTGTATATATATATATATATATATATATATAATAAAAGCAAGGATTTAGGCAGAATTTATATTCTTATTAGTCTTATGCATGTTTTTACGAATGTAATGAAGTGTAAAGATAGAATTAGTGAAAGACTCAGTTAAGTAAGATTCCAGTGGAAGTAAATAAATATTAATTAATTCCATATCATTTGTTTCATCAGAGATGTTTAAAAAAATACATAAAATACACATAAAATTTAGGAGAGGCAAGTTTCCTAGGAGACAATGTCTGTCCATCAAAATTTCATATTGATAAATGGAGTATATATCATCATTATCATCATTGTTTAACGTCCATCTTCTACGCTACCATGCATAGGACGGGTTGACCCTTAGGGAGAGAATCAGGTCAGAGGACCATGTTTAGCTCACCCAGGGCAGATTTTGGCTTGGTTTCTGCAGCTGGATGCCCTTCCTAAAAGATATACATATGTGTGCATGTGTGTGTTGATTGAATTTTGGAGAATGAACAACCTACATCTTTGGTTTTCATATCACCATCTGTATATGGGTTGGAAGGATTCATCATATTTGTCAAAGTTCTGAAAACCTCCCTATTGTTGGTGACCTACATAATAAATGCACCCAGTACAGACTGTAAAATAGTTAGCGATGATAAGGGCATCCAGCCATAGAAAACCTGCCAAACAAAGGGTCAGAGGAATCCTTCAACTTTGACAAAGACATAACAATGTCCCTCCCTACTGCTGGTATCATGATAGCAAGTACTTAGTAGAGTGGTAGGGTATGGGATTATATGTGAGATCTGCAGCCTGAGAGGTCAGTAGCTCCGCTGGAGTACTGACTCAGTCTGTGACACCTCATCCTTGCTAGCAGGGAAGCTGGACATTTGATGATGATGATGATGATCTTAATTGTTAATATGTTTCTAGTGAGGTGCAGAAAGATGAGTACTACTTCCATAAATGATAAACCTTTAGACAATGGAAGGAAATGGCTAAAAAAAAATTATAAATATAGGAAAAAATGAAAAACAAAAAAATGATAAATTGTATTTTTATCTTTATTTCTTTTTCATTTATGTAATCTCCCAAAGAAAATGAAAGGCGTAACTTTATATGAAAATGTATATTTAATAGGTCATGGCCAAAGTTGACTACAATATAAGCAATGCAAAAGACATTTATTTTAAAACCCAACTCAATTAGAACTTTAGCTTTTACTAAGAAATATTATATAGAGCATGTTATTTCCTACAAAGGAATAACTAATAAATAATATTTCAGACCCTTAACATCAGTTCATCATTATGTATGAATATAAGTTCATCATCATCATTATTACCTCCACTTTCTCATGCTGGCATGGGCTGGACTGGATGTTTTACAAGAAAATTCCCAACCGATGCTGTCCCTTTTCGCTACCTCTTATGGCATGCAGGGATATGGGGTGCTTATTCTAAAAACCAAGACCTAAAAGGGCTAAGGATGTAGTCTCTCTTCTTTCGTCTAAAGATGGAAAAATATTTAAATTTAAGTTTAATTTGAAATAATTGTTTCTACATTTGGCACAAGGCCAGCAATTATCCCAGTGTATTACTGGTGCTTTATTTTATCAACCCCATAAGGATGAAAGGCAAAGTTAACCTTAGCAGGATTTGAACTCAGACCATAAAGGGATGTAACTATGCTGGAAAGCATGTCCGAGCCTCTACCGATACTTCCAATTCACCAAAATGTTTGAGAATTTGTTTGAAGCTGGTAGCATCATATCTATTAAAGTAAATGTTATAGTATAGTTTACTTTTTATAATATTCATTGCAATGGCATAGCTAAAGAGTGTGTGCCACTGAAGCAGTCCTTGAGTTGGCCTCCCAACCCTATATTCAAACCTCAAAGTACCTCCTCATATAAAAGTGTTGGTTAAGGCAGACCCCCCTCCATGTCTCTTGACTCCCATATTAGTCATGCTACTGCTTCATTGACTCTTTCCAGCAGGTTGAAAAGACAAACATCTTTAACACCAAATACCTATAATGTTTTTACTTCTGGAATCAGAGCCAATAAAGAAATTTCTATGAAGTAGCTTGACCTGCTAGACATAGCAGCCAGATGTCATTAAATCATACCCTACCATCTTTGAGAAAAGAAGAACACATTTGATAGTGCAGTCCTATATATACAGATAGAGATGGGATGATTATGGCTGGAATAAGTTGATCATAGAACTGCTTGGCCAAGGTTGGCCTAGTGTTAAACATTATTGGCAGCACTTTAAGATAAAATGTAATTCCTCTTCTCTTAATATTTGTTATATAACAGATGTCTTCCTATAGTATTTTAGCATCTCTGCCAATTTTTCATTGCAGCCAACATTTCTCATCAAAGAATGTTAAGTATTAAAAGAATCTTTCCTTACAAATGAAAACTCTACATTTAATGCTGGATTTCTTTCTTTCTTTGTAATCAAGAGACAAAAGAAACACTGCATGAATGAATATTTTTGCAAGACCCCCCCCCCCCGCACACACACGCACACACATATATATAGAGAGAAGTAAAATCCTGACCGTGGTGCCAAGCAGTTTCGGCTTGTGTGTGTATATGTGTGTATATGTGTGTAACTAAACCATAAATATATACAGTAAACAGAAAATAACAAGCACTACTAGGCACTGAACATATATTATGAAGAGTACTTTCAATACAAGAGAAGCAACACAGCGTGTATCTAAGGCATACAATAATGCATTGACAACATGCAATCATAATAATATTAATAATAATAAAATAATTATTTCTACATTTGGCACAAAGCCAGCAATTTGAAGGGAGGGGGAAAGCTGGTTACATCAACCCCAGTACTTAAGTAGTACTTTATTTTATCAACCCCAGAAGGAGAAAAGGCAAGTTTGACCACAATGTGGCAAGAAGTATAACTGAAGTCCCAGGTCAAGTCCATTGTGTAATCTCAATTCCTTTATGTTATTAATGAGAAAGACACAACCATCATACCACTTCCCCTCTAACTATAATTAGAAGGCTTTGTGTTGCGACAAAAGTAACCAATAACAGCTGAAGCAGAAGGAACCAATAATTCTATTCTCAATTGGGAATAAAGAAAAATCCTTTTAAAGGCCAGACCTGAAAGCAAGTAATAAAATAGAACTAGAAGTTAATCTTTTAGTTTAATATCATAGTTATTAGAGATGGCTGGGCAAAAGTTTTGTTATAAAGAAGAGCATCAGACAATGAAATGTTAATTTCCTGAGGACAGTATTAAATATACATGTGATAAATAGTGATAGCAATGAAATTGATTTACCCTTTCCAACGATCACATTAAATGAAAATGTAATTGCAAGGGGTGAAGTGGCACAAACCTTTTCTAAGGCTTACACTGTCCCCATTTAATGAAATTATAGAAAATATCTACACTAACAAAACTCTGATAGAAATTTCATAGGATTTTAACAAAAGATGCATGGACAAGGATTAAAATAAGCTTGTTTATCATATTTTGGTTTTGAATATATATCATGAAAGGATGAGCATGTAGGTAACTTCTCTGTATATAGCTTATTGATTGCAGGGAAGGGGCAGTGATTGAATCAAACCCAATAATATCAACTCTATCATCTTAATCCTTTTGTGGCTGAGACTATATTTCTAATGAAATATACTGCATTTCATTTAATTAATGAAGAATTTGGGGGAATATATTAAAATATTAATTATGTCATTATTAAGATGGTATTCCCAACATACTTTTACAACAGGTTCTTTTATAACATATGTAGTGTCCAAGTAGTCATTACATATATCATAATGTGTAGTGTCTGAAAAGTTATTACATATATCATAACATATATAGTGTCTATTACATATACCATACCATATATAGTGTCTATTACATATATCATAACATATATAGTGTCTATTACATATATCATACCATATATAGTGTCTATTACATATACCATATATAGTGTCTATTACATATATCATAACATATATAGTGTCTATTACATATATCATAACATATATAGTGTCTATTACATATATCATACCATATATAGTGTCTATTACATATACCATATATAGTGTCTATTACATATATCATACCATATATAGTGTCTATTACATATATCATACCATATATAGTGTCTATTACATATATCATACCATATATAGTGTCTATTACATATATCATAACATATATAGTGTCTATTACATATATCATAACATATATAGTGTCTATTACATATCATACCATATATAGTGTCTATTACATATACCATACCATATATAGTGTCTATTACATATATCATAACATATATAGTGTCTATTACATATATCATACCATATATAGTGTCTATTACATATACCATACCATATATAGTGTCTATTACATATACCATACCATATATAGTGTCTATTACATATACCATACCATATATAGTGTCTATTACATATATCATACCATATATAGTGTCTATTACATATACCATACCATATATAGTGTCTATTACATATATCATACCATATATAGTGTCTATTACATATATCATACCATATATAGTGTCTATTACATATACCATACCATATATAGTGTCTATTACATTTACCATACCATATAGTGTCTATTACATATATCATACCATATATAGTGTCTATTACATATACCATACCATATATAGTGTCTATTACATATACCATACCATATATAGTGTCTATTACATATACCATACCATATATAGTGTCTATTACATATATCATACCATATATAGTGTCTAAGTAGTTATTATATGTAGTATATCAATTAAAAGCTAACATAGTAGAGAATGAACTAATTTATCAAAATGAACTCCAGGAATTCTCCCTTCTTCTCTGCCTTTTATATTGAGGCATGGTATAGTATCATAAATACCTACTTTCTGGTCCCATCTATCATGTAAGAATAGATATTAGAGGAAAAAATCAAATAATATAAAAATCTAGAAAGACATAATCCTTATAAGATATAAATTTTTTATGGAATTAAAGATACCTGAGAAAAATAAAAATATTTTAATGAGATTTCTTTCAAAGTGGTTGTCTTTAGATTCACAATATTAGTTGTATTACAGTCGAATCATTGGGCCAGTGCTGTTGTTTTAGTATAAGCTTCAACTTCTACATCTCATTGTTATCTCATACAAACTAGTAGAGTTAAAGAGTGCAAGAAGTTGCTTCAGCAGATAGATTGCTGTCTGTCTTAAAATAGATTTTCTGCATTGTCAGTGCATTTTAGAAGAGGTGAAGAATCAAAGAAATCTTTCAAAGAAGCTAAAGAATATCTTCAATGACATTTTGATTTATAAGGAAGTATTCAGAGTTGATTAAGCAAAAACACCTTTAAAAAATCATTAAAAATAAATTTTAAATTTGAAAGCTATTTCATTTGTAATTTATTTATATATTCATTTAATTCATAAAACATATTCATCATAAAACTGAATAAATTTTCTCTTTAAATTGAACTACATTTGCTATACATTGGATAATTTAGCAATTTATAGCAGACATAGTTGAAATTATAGATTATTATTTACATATTAGGTTGTTTTTACATCACAGGAAGCCACACACAGAGTTAACAGATCATTTATATGATGGAATCAAATACTTAAACTGAGAGACTATCAAGATGTAAGGAGTTGAGTCTATAGCCACAGATTACATCACTTTACATGTTCAATTCCGTGCATTTATGCCACAAAATTGAGTTGTGGTGAGATCAATCTATAGCCACAAATTGCATCCCATTGCATGTTCAACACCCTGCCAAGAACTCACCAGAGCATGCTGCCCTAAAATCTCTGTATTTCTCACTGTATTCAAAGACATAAAATATCTCTCAACCCCAATCTTAGGAAATATTGCCCTTAACCCTAATTGTAGTCAATAGTTTTTTAACAAACACCAATATTTTGTTAAAATGGACTAAGATTAACATTATATACATATATGAATTAATATTCTACTGATGCAATTAAGGTAGGACATATAACTCTATAAGAACTTAATGTAGTATTGCTATGAATATGACATTAAGTGATCAAAAACTCCAGAGTCAGATATAAAATATTGAACAATCAATTAGTGAGTATGGTGGTAAACTTTTTGTTTATTTTACACTTTAAAATGATTGCAAAACTAACTACATGTCTTATTTGTTTTCACTGTTCAATATTATATATATATATAGAGAGAGAGAGAGAGGGAGAGGGGGGAATAGTAAGCATTGATTATGTGGCAAATATCGCTACTAAAACATTTAATATAAATTTTTAAAAACAAAATCGATTGACTTTAAAAAACAGTTAAAAGTTTCTTTAATCATGGCAAGAGTTGTGGTTGGCAGATTTTGTCAGCAATGGAAAGATCAATAGAAACATTTTTTCTTTGTTCTTATGTGATGATCAACTCCTTTTCTTTATTTTTATGACCTTTATTAATAAATGAAAATGTAAAGCTCAAGAAATTGTAGACTATTTGGACACGAAGGCATGATTATCTGACCCAATATGGCCAGCGATAGGAAGTAGTTGGGGTCAACCAGAGAGATGTTCCTCCAACAGAAGTGAGAAGGCCCTGGATTTAAAATAAGAGTTAGAAGATTATATCAGCTTACTGAGAAGTTTCAGTCAACAGTTGATATTAAATATGAAAGTGTTAAATCAAATTAAACTACAACCAAACAAGTTTATATTTGATTATCTGGTGAAACATTTTACATGGTTCACTGCAGTCTCACTAGTTTGTCTCCTGAGTTAGTTCAACAGAAGAATGAAGGATAAAAACAGATGAATTGAACCTTGCTTGCAGATTATGGACACTAGAGATAAAACTGTTAATAATAGAATAGCACTTTTCTCTTCTTTGAGTTTCTTTTCATCAAAACTCATATTAAAAATGTTTAATGCTACATTTATCTGTGTTAATAACACAAGCAATAGAAAATTCAAAAAGTATTTTTTAAATGGAAAAATAAATTAAATTTTGCATTTTTGAAGAAAGATTTGATAGTGTACACATGAAAGCATGACTACTATGATAAAAGAGAGGGGGGGGGGAAAGGACCTCCCATCTTCATAACTTAAATATTAAGAATTTTTTTAATTTTATTTTAGTCAGTTTCTTTCATAATAGTAGAAAAACAGAAATAAAAACAAGCTATCATAATGAAATAGCAACCAAATTCAATGTCTGAATTTATGTTGTTAAGAGGAATCACATGTAAAGGAGGGAAATGATTAAATCTTATTCTGAAGGAAAACTAAAATTTCAGGAAGATCTTGCCAAAAATATAAAAAAGTCATGTAGCAAACAATGAAAGAAAAGGTGAAGAAAAAATGGGTTTGGTTATTTCCAGTGTCTTCAACAATAAAACTATATATATATATATATGTGCGTGTGTAGATATTTATATACAACACAATCCTATTTACATGAATATACCATTATGAAGCAGGTAAAAATAACAAAACCCAGTAGAAAAACAATAAAAGATAAGAAGACTAAATACAAGTTTTGGAGTTTTTATTATAATTTCTCTTTGTGAAGAAGTGAATCACAAGTGAACAACTAAATTAATCAATAAACAATTAATAAGATACATTTATTATTCAATCTGAGTGGCTTAAAGAAACAATAGTGATTGGGGTGGTGGAGAGAGTTGAATACATTAAACTAATACAATTTACTGAATTGTTCTGATCAAGTTTGGGCCATAGTGAACAATATTATATTATATTGTTCACAGTGGCCCAAATTATATATATATGGTTGCAGTTTATTGAAATTAGCAAATTACCTCATATCACTTAAGAAAACCTGATGAACTTTTGATTGTGAAACTTAGTATTTATAGCAATTTTGAAGGTTTTAGTTTTGTATTGTGTTTATCCAAATTAGAATGGGTATACTGCATCCCTGTGTGTTGAGCCCCAAAAGCGGTCATGTAGTTGTTCAATTTTGTTTCAACCTAAATACATTCAAGGCACCTTCTGCTCCTTCCATCACTTCTATATTAAATACTGCTTCCTGCTGGTACTCCATCACTATCCATGTTTCCCTCCAATAAACACAAGCTTTTCATCTACAGCAAAATATTTGATAATTCAATAATTGGTTGTGCCCCCTTTGACTCACTAAACTAGGACAATGAGTACTTTGACTGTGACCCTACAGACAATGAAACATTGTCACAAGCCTACTACTAAATTTGAGTAACTATAAATATATATATTTCTTCAGTTTTCAAAGAACTGTGAAATTATATCAAAACATTTTCTCAGAAGAAGAAGCAAATCAAATTTAGAATATCCTAGATGAGGACAAACGTGGGTGTGCAGGGATACTTCCTGTGACAAGGACACCAAACACTTAGCAAACAGCATCCTGTCTTCAACTATTATCCTTAACAATTCAAGTATTAGATACAGAAAGTATTAGATACAGAAAGTTCACTACTGGCTGTGGGGGTCAGAAATAGTTATGTGGTACTATTACTACAACAACAACTAAAACTACAGCTGCCTCTTACAATCAGAAATCCCTTGGTAGTATATACCATGTTGTTGTAAAAGGTTTTAGGTGGCCATGTTGTCACAAGCAGACACAGATATCCTCTTGAGCTTCCTTCACTTGATCCAGTAGAACATCCAGGATCTAGGATGTGACATAAGGAAAGAGGGATGCACCAGTACTGAGCTGGGATGGTACTTTCTTTATTGACCCTGAAAGGATGGAAGTCAAACTGAACCTCAGTGGGGTTTGAACTCAGAGCACAAAATAAATATCCAGCTTTCTAACAACTGCCAAATCAACTGTCTTTATCAATAACTACTACTACTACTACTATTACTAAATAGAAAAGCTTCATATCTCCTCCTCTTTAATAGAAATGTAGGATTTTGTGTTTATTAAAAAAGAAAATCAATATTACGTTTGGCTGTAAACGTTTGTGAAAACTGAATTTATTTAATAAAAAGACATCTCATTAATGTAGAGGTTTAACTTTAGAAATAGTAATTGTTCATTACAGGAATCAATTATTGTTACTTGGTTTTCATTAATGTTCTAACAAATATTCAAGGTGATAATTGTTTGAATCATTCGAGTATGAGACAAAAGACCTCACACTGTAATTTAACTATGACTCTTACATTCTCATACCAAATCTGCTTCTTTCATCCTTCTAGCTTCAATAAAGTACCAGTCAACTATTGAAATTGGATTATTGATTATTTCCAACCCCCAAAATATCTGGATTTGAGCCTCTGTTAAGAAATATTATCTGATAAAAGACGAGCAGAGTAAAGCAAAATTGGTAGACTCTGGCCTAAATATGTTATATGTGTTTATGTTGTCTGTTCAGAGTTCACCAAAGTTTTATTCTTTCCCCTCTCCATGAAATCATGTGTAATTTCTCCCTCAGCACATCCAACGAAGCATGGTTGCTTTATATATATATATATATATATATATATATATATATATATCTTTCCAATGTAGCATGGTATCTATTCAATTATTTGCTTTTCCATAATAAACATGTAAGTAAATATATTATATATTTAATTTGAATTAGAGAGGTTGTCACACCCTGACACAACTAAAGGGTCATCTCAACTCTTTTTTTGCATGGTTTCTACAGCAGGATCCCCTTCTTGCCACCAACCACCTTATATACACACATCATGTATCATTAGAGCTAGTTGAACATTTTAAAATACCAAGAAAGATAGTAATGCTCTTATCAACCTAGGAAAGTAAATTTGAAATATAACCTTTAAATAATTTCAAATAGTATTTGCACTTTGTTAGGTCTTGATAACCCCTTTCTAACATTTAGTGTTTTATTACCTTCTTCATGGAATAATTATCATTTGCTAACAATCCAAAGTTATTAGACCCCATGAAAGTTGCTAGTTTTGATGTGAACTAAATTAAACCTAATATTCTATTATTGCTAGTTCATTTTTTTAATTATTTTTTGATAGCTGAAGTTGTTTAGCACCAGGTGGCTCTGACTGAGTGGACATACACTTAAAGGTTTCTCAGCTGTTATCCACATTGTCCTATTTTCAGAACTAGAGTTCCTTGTTTATCTAGAGTCATATTATTTCATGTGTCCTTCTGATTTTAAACATGGCAGAATGTAATTTAAGGAAGCTTTGGCTACTATTTCTACTTGGTTGAGTGATTGAGTCTGTCCCAAGCCCAGAGGCTGGATAGCCCAGTGCTTATTCCCGTTTTCATTGGCATCATGTAACTGAGAGCACATGACTTTCCCCTGGACAGGATACTAGTTCATTGCAAGGTTAACTCCTAACTACTGTCAGTACTCATTTTTCAGCTGAATGTACTGGAACATGAAATTAAATGTTTTGCTCAAGAACACAATGCACCACTTGGTCCAAGAATCCAACCTATGACACTATGACTGTAAGTCCAACACCCTAACCACTAGGCCACATGCCTTCACACTGACTTGTGATAATTGAAACAATCTACCTTTATAGGTCATGTATTTCAAGTAATAAAAAAACAACCCTAAATATTACAATATTTCTATTTTAGAAAATACACAACTAAAAGATTTTATAATAAATAAAACAGCACAGTTATGCTGGGAATTGCTATTTGATTATCTAGCATCTGTGACCAACATATATACAATATCATCAGATATTTAATATTTCTTTAAATATGATCTGACCTATCAAGCAAATGAATTAAGAGTGTTAGAAATGATTTCACTAATACAATGCTTACTGTTCTGTGATTCAAGTCCTTGTTAAGGTCATTTCATCTCTTTGTGATTGGTCAAATACATAGCAGTAATAGCCTGGGGTAAAAATCGTCAATGTAACAATATCATATACATTCTTAGAAACTTTAGATAAATTCCCAATTCAAGAAGGATTTCATTATATGTGATATATTTTCACAGTCTAGATAACATAATTGTTTCTACTTTTGGCACAAGGCCAGCAATTATCAGTGTATTACTGGTACTTTATTTTATAATACAGGTCTGTATGAGCAAGACACCATCTCCTGACTCGTCTCATAATACAATGAACCATCTAACCCATGCACACGGGGAAAATGGATGGTAAATGATGATGATGGTGATTTGAAATAAATGTTTGAACATTTTTAAGTGTACAAATTTTCAACTGACCAAACCTTTTCAATACCTACCAAACCACAAGAAACCACTCCTGGTTCTATGATACAAAGTTGTTTATTTTAAAGTGTTTGTATTTATCTAAAAACCTTTCATCATAATTTTGTGTAGGAATCTTGGTTATGTTCCAGATCACCTAAAGCAACCACTGTTTCTTTAATACAAAGCTGTTTATTTTAAAGTGTTTATAGTTATCTAAAAACCTTCCATCGTCATTTTTTATTAAGTTACATTCCAAACACCAGCTTAATAATGAGAAAATGAATTATATTACAAAACCCTTGTAAATCCTTAATTATTTTCTGCTGTCTTTCATTAGAAATATAGTAACAAAAGTGTTAAGAGTAAAATGCTTAGAAAAAACCTGAAAAAATTCCTTCTGTAGTGTCAATTATATTAGTGAGTTTAGGGCAAAATTGTTGTGAGCAGCATACCTGACAAAGTCAAGGTCCTTATAAATGTATAGATGAAAATAAAACATCTACTACTATGATTCCTTTTCATTGTTAAATATAATTGCAAGAGAATATAGGTCAGAAGCTATAGAATATAGGCAGATGGAGTTGAATGTGTTTAGTTTACATATGTTTCAAATACAACAGTAAGCAAACAGATCGATAGCTATGCTTTCCTGAATTCACCATTGTTGTTAAATAATATATGAAAGCAACTCAGATTAAAAAAAACAAATACTTGGAGAAAAATTAACAACTGAGGGAAATTAAAACATTTGAAGCCTTATAATGATATGTATTAAAATATATATCAAATTTACAGATAAGTATTTCATTCAATAATGAAAATGTGCCATTTTAAAACATGTCCTATATATATATATATATATATATATATATATATATATAATTACAATATGACAAGCTAGTCCCTTTGTCTAGTAAAAGTTAAACGATTTATCTGATGAGAGTGGCAGAGTGTCTTGATGTATATGATGTATGTATGTATATGTATGTGTGTGTGTGTGTGTGTGTACACGTGTGTGAGTACATAAATAAGTGTGTGTATGTGTATACATATATTTGTGAGTGTTTGTGTGTGTGTGTATATATATATACATACATGTGTGTGAGTACATATCTAAATGTATGTATATATATCATCATCATTGTTTAACATCAGCTTTCTCTGCTAGCAAGGGTTGGATGGGTCTACATAAACCAAGTCAATATTGAAGTGGAGCTATTGACCTCCCAGACAGGCTGAGAGGTCTACACCCTGCTTATGTATGGTCATATGTTCTATCGAGTGCACAAGAGAGGTTGTCATGTATTTTGACACAACCTGAAGAATCCTCTCAACCCTTTGTTTGGCAAGCTTTCTTTGGCTGGATTGCCCTTCCTATCACCAACATGTACTGGGTTCTTTTATATAACACACACACACGCATGTGTACTTATAGTTCCACCATATCATTCCCCCACCATGTCATGTTATGTCAAACTGGAACTGTGCTCCAGCCCCAGATCCGTTCTGTGAATTATAACAAATTATTTCTTAGAAACTCCAAATGTCTTCCATGTTGTCTTCATCTTCCCCTCCATCTTACTTCTTGTACACAACCCTTCAGCTAGTACTTCTTTGGATTTACATCTAGTTGAATGATATTTCATTTTCCTTACCTTTCTTATCCAGATTGTTTTATATCTCTGGGTTCATCTAACTCTTAAATATGTGTTTAGTGACACATATTTATGCTGAGTGGTACATTTTTCACTGGAGAAAACTTTAACCTTAACAACCTTCTGTCCCATTTCTGGATGAGTATCAACTATATCTGGCTTGTATGTTTATCTGAGTGGTAGGTGCTGGTATGGTTCCTACAGTCAGTGTTGTGAATGGTTAGACCCATTTGGATTGCAGAACTCCAAGAGTTTTGATTCCTTTTCATTACATTTACTATAGTCTCCATCTATATTAGAATATACATCATGGGGTTACCAAATATGGACATTAAAGTCCCGAGTCATGATAATGAGGTTGCTGTTGCTGTCATGTTATCAAGATAGTCTACAAAAGGGTATCAGAGAAATGGTCCACCTTCTGCTCATCTGATAGTCCCAATTGATGTGTACATGCACAGATCACCATTGTTGTTGTGGTGGTGTCTATGGCTAGTCTAAGCTTAGTTGTTCTCTTACATACTCTGCTTTATCTATTTCTCTGCCAACAATATATTTACTTCCCTAACTTCAGTGCCTTTAGTCAGCCTGAAGAATTTGTACGCGTGTTTCTTGCTTGTGATGAGTCTGACTGAGACTCTCCACCATCCTACTTCTTGTCCAGAACTCACATTCAGTTGCCTCCACTCTAGCCTCTCTACCATCTCTCCAAACATACCTTTCATCATGTCAACATTTACAAGGGCAGCCCTGAAATTTTACACCTGGTAAAGAAAGAAGAGTTTCTGGGGATATTTGGATTGTCTGGTGTCTCTTATCTGCACCTGAAAGGAAGACATGGGTGCAATTGTTCGATGACACAAGCTCTTTCTACATTTCAATGAATTTCTTCTTCGATATAGACTTTAACCTTCTCATCATATTTTTAATGAAAAATATTGTCTAGGATTTTTTAATAATTTTTAAAATAAAAAAAGAATTAGTGGGATTTGGTAACGTAACTAAGTTTCTCATTATTTATCTGGTGTTTGGAACATTTTGATGGAAGTTCTTTATTTTTTGAGAAATTTAAACAAGAGGTTTTTCTATCCAAGAAACAGGACCAGTTTCAGGTGGTTTGGTATGAAGAGAGTTAAACTGCAACCATACATACAGTCTTCAAACAAATTTTGTATTCATAAAAACTAAATTTTAAACTTTACAATAACAACCTTCAGTATTAAATCATGTTCACTTTTTGTTTAAGAGAATCTTACTTAAAATTTGATGTCTCTATCCAAACTTAGTGCAAACTGCTACATAAGATAGCCCAACCTCTTTCTCTCATCAAGATAGCCCAACCTCTTTCTCTCATCAGTCTTAATGCTTCTGTATTAAATATTAAATTAAAAATATAAAAGTATCAGCTGTAGTAAACAGATTACATTAATTAGCAATGATAAATATTTTCAATATAGGAACCACACTATGGTTAACTGTTAAATTCAATACAAACTTATTTGTATATGTCCTGTCAATTTGGTGTGGATTATTTTTGGAGATGAAATAGTTAAGTAGATAAAGTGCTGACATGTTAAATTTATTTCCCAATTTTGTTTGGCATATTTTACTGTTTCCTGTGTTGAAACACTTTTGCTGTAAAATAATATTGGCAGTTTATAGAAACATCCATCATCATTATCCTCGTCACCGTTTAACATCCATTTTTCATGCTTACAAGGGTTAGATAGGTTGTCACATTCTGAAGCTTGAATAATCAGGTGACCACATCTTGCTCATACATTCCATTTTGGGCTTGGTTTCTATGGCTGAATGTCCTTCCTAATGCCAACTACTTTACAGAGTGAACTGGGTGCTTTTTGGTGTGGCACAAGCACTACCACTTTATGGGATGGACTGAGTGATTTTTTTATTATGGTACCAGCACCTCACAGGATAGACAGGATGCTTTTTGAAATGGCACCAGCACCACCTCATTACAAAATTAGGGTGCTCATTATGTCCTTGACCAAGCTGAGGAGGCAGGGATGGAAGTGGGGGAGCAAGTTACATGTTACTTGCTGAAGGAAGCCTGTTTGTTTTATATTTAGATTAAAACCTATCACGATTTTATGTAAGAATCTTTTGTTAAGTAATGTTTCAAACATCAGCTTAACAATGAAAATATTTCTCCAAATATTTCATTATTTTCAAAATTTATTGAAACACGGTGGTGGTGTAGTTCATTAGAAATATAGTAACAAAAGGGTTTAGCTTTTAGTTCTTGTAATACCAATGCTCTGAGACATGCTTGTGTATTGCTATAAAATTCTGAAATGCTAAAACTAAGAACAATATAACTTCCTGTATGTTTTGAAGGAGGGGGGGGGGTCTGTAATAAAAAACAATGTATCAAGAAGGCTGATATGAACAAACATAACTGTTGTTTTAGTGGTTATATATGGCTGGTTTGAATGCTAAAGGGTTAACCATTAAAATATTTTGATTGTGAAATAGCTGCCAGATAACACCATTTTAATTTTCATTTAGAAAAAGGCTAGTACTTTTTTTTATAGCACTGTCTATGTGCAAACAAAACATTGTTGAGGTAGTTTTCTTTGTTACAAAAATTACAAATTTGCAAACATTTTCACATTAAGCCTTCTTATATAAACAAAGCATTGTTATTGTTACTATTAAAAGAAGAATATCTAATGTTTATAGGTTTAAAAAGTTAGTCAGGTAAATGTTTTCTAGTTGCTTTCATTTGAATTTCTTAAATAAAATATATTTTATTATTGTCAATCATTTAAGGAAAGAATTCATGCATGAGAGAATCAACCAAATAATATAAATACTTGCTATGTTTTCCTTTATATCCTGATCATAATTTATAATGAAATATTCTGAGGTTTTTTAGGTGTTTTTTTTTCTTCATATGTAAAAGAGTTGACCCATTTTAAAGAAAACATACTTGTATACTTGGTAACTTAAATGTAGAGGTGGGAACTTGAGATAGTGCAGAAAAAAATTATAAAGTAATCAAGTTTTGAAAGTATTTTGTAAAATAAACAGCTTGAGAAAAGACTTCTAAATAAAAGAAAAAACATATTAGAGAGCAAAAAGTAAAGTAACTAAAAGGCTGTTTTAATTGATTGTTAATTGGACAATGTAAAGACCTGTATTGAAATGGTGCAAATTTACATCTAGTTTCCCATGTAAACAATTGTAATTAATAAAAAGAAAGAACTATTCTGAGGCCTAGATAAATTTCAGAAGCCAAATCGATAAGCAAATGTTTGTGTGTCACGCCTATCTTAACAAATCAATATTTACGTAACCCACATTACTAAGTCAACAAACTTCGGTACAAGATATCAATCATCTTTAATAAATAAATAATTATTGACCAGTTAATGACCAGTATTATTTCACATGTCCACTTTGTTCAGGCAGCAAATATTTATTGTTACAAATAAAATATTTAGAGGTGTTATCTATACTTCTTAGAAATATTTCAACTGTAATCATTGGCATGTTAAACATTGTTATTTAATAGTAATAAAACATATTATAATGGTAGCTTTCTAATAATCCATATTAAATGTTTACTTTGACACTAATTTGTTTGAGCAGCAGACAATATCTGGATACTGCAGCATATTATTTATGTATTCTCACGGCAACCATTTATCCCATATCATAGTGATCATAGTGACATTTCAACCAAATGCCAAAACACACAATGTCCTTCCTAATCATTTGATTAGTTTCCTCCCAATATAATTCTAATATTTCTTGTGTGGGGGCTGGGGAAAGATAGAGGACATTTCTTGGAACATTCAAATAAGTACCTGATAGTATTATAACATGAATAAAGAATATTTAGTAAACTGATTATAAAAGAATTAAGTAAAGTCTCTCTTGCTGAATCAGATGGTCATATTAAATAACTATGTCTGTATAAATATAATCCCACATGTCCCTTTCCATGTGTGTGTGTGTGGTGTTAGGAAGAGCATCCTGCTGTATAAACCATACCAAACAAATGGCTGGGGGGTTTCTTCAGTTGTGTCGAGGATATGACAACCTCCCTAATGTTGGTACCACAATAAAATGCACCCAGTGATTGGTGACAGGAAGGGCATTCAGCCATAGAAGCCATATTAAACTGCAATGTATGTAAGCTAAATGTGGCTCCCAGCCCATCTAGGAGGACATTAGCTCCACATAAGTATTGATTTGGTCTGTGATGACTCATCCAACCCATGCCATCTTGGAAAATGGACATTGAATAATATGAAAAAAGAAAATAATTATATATTTTTCCAACAGTGTATAGTTGATAATACAACTATGCCTAATATGAGCAAGGATCTGCTCCTTCAAGCTAACCAATATACTATACAATTTACCAATATCATAATGTATAATATAAATATCCTTATGTAAATCAAGAATATTTCACAAGAGTCCAAAGTTCACCATCACCATATATAACTTCAACTAGCTTGCAAGCTGGTAGGCCTATTGATCTTTAATACTTCAAAGATTAATAAGATTATAAGTAACCCCACAATATGCCTAATATACAATTCTCCATAGCATAGTTCTGTTGGAAAGTTAGAGAAGCATGTGCAGGTGAACAAATCAATCAACATTTGATAAATTAAGCTTGGTAGTGATGGCAGCTACTTTGGTGCTATTTTTGTCTTTCTCCAAATGGTTTATGAAGCATCATTGATGTCAATTCACAACAAGCCAAAGAAAACAAATGATGTTTTGGTTACCGGTGTTGGTAAATCCTTGTTAACTTCTTACTAGTTATCATAAATGTATTACAAAACTAATAAATATATTAATCATAATTAAACAGCTGCCACAAACAATCAAGTATAACTTGGTAGTTCACTGAGGGTTTTAGGTGTTGATGATGTCACAAGCAGACACAGACACCCTCTCAACAACTCGCTCACTTAATCTAATGAAATATCCAGGATGTGACAGCTGGAGTGAGAGAGGGCTGTACCAGCAGTGGGCTGGTACTTTCATTATTAACCCCAAAATCATGAAAGACAAAGTTAACCTCAGCAGGATTCAATTTGAGAGTGTAGATACCCAACACAATTACCCCAAACTCTGATGACTCTGTTACATCAATCAGCTTATATTAGTCATAGTACTTGGATATATTTATTTATTAAATGTGTAAATGTAAGTTAGTGTTCTGGTGAGGACAGAGACCAAGCTGTTAAATTTCACTCTATAACCTAACCTTTTAGGGGTAAAAGATGGGGCAATTTTTTCCATGGTTTTTCTCATGAGCCAGGAAATATAATATATATATTTAATTAACTAACTCTTTACTTACCAACATCCCAAATATATATACATTTATACACACATATGTGTATATATGTGCATATACATATTTATGCAAATGGTTATATGTGTTGCTTTTTGGTACTGGTGGTGAGTACAAACACAAATATTAAAAAGTATATGATACCTAACTATATATTGTAGAGTAACAAGTGTATGTACAGCATACTCACACATACGTGTATGTATATGTATATGATTGTGTACATATAATTATACATAAAAGTGCCCCAATTATGTGAGATATTTTCCACAATTCTTATGTATATGTTAACTAATTTATTGAGCATGTATTTGTCATTTATTACATCTGTTAACAAATAATATTTACATCTGTTTTTATATAATATTTACATCTGCTAATATATAATATTTACATCTGTTTTTATATAATATTTACATCTGCTAATATATAATATTTACATCTATTTCTATATAATATATACATCTATTTCTATATAATATATACATCTGTTTCTATATAATATATACATCTGTTTCTATATAATATTTAGATCTGTTTCTATATAATATATACATCTGTTTCTATATAATATATACATCTGTTAAGAAGTAGTATTTACATGTGTTACATAAGTAATCTAGTCGTACTGCAGCAGTGCTGTAAGTGTTCATTTAGACACCAAGATCTATAACTCATTACTTCTATTGATTCTTTCACTTCACTAGAAAACAATAAGTTGCAAAGGAAGTAGAAAATATCTTTTACGGAAAGATAGCAATCAATAGCTGGCCAGCTTTGTTAGGGGTTAGGGAAAGATTACAAACAATAGTTGGCTATCTCTGTAGAGTTAAAAGGTTAGGGTTGAGGTTAGTGAAAGACAACAGTCAGAAGTTGGTCAGCTTCAATAGAATTATGGGGTTATAAGCATGAATAAAAACCAAAAACAACTTGCTTCCCTCCTATTAGTTTCACAGGGAATCCATTTAATTATTACTAATTGAAAAAAAGAAATACTCAATCATTATCATCATCATCACTGTTTAATGTCTATTTTCCATGCCTGTATGTTTGTCACATACTGAGATTAGACAAGTTAGATGACCATGTCCACCATTTGTGGCTTGGTTTTTATGGTTGGGTGTCTTTTCTAATACCAACCACTTTACAGCATGTACTGGGAGCATTTTATTGTAGAACAGAGTCAGATGGGTGCTTTTCATTATAACACCAACACTACCACTTTACAGAGTGCACTGGGTGAATTTTACCAGTTACTAGCACTACCGCTTTACAGAGTGCACTGGGTGAATTTTACCAGGCACTAGCACTACCACTTTACAGAGTGCACTGGGTGAATTTTACCAGGTACTAGCACTACCATTTTACAGAGTGCACTGGGTGTATTTTACCAGGTACTAGCACTACCATTTTAAAGAGTGCACAGGGTGAATTTTACCAGGTACTAGCACAACCACTTTACAGAGTGCACTAGGTGAACTTTATCATGACACTAGAGTGTAAAATTATGGATTTAAATTTTACCTTTTTATTATTGAAATACACTGCCTATGAAAATAACCAAACATTTTAAGGAACTAAATAAAATAACTAAGCTTTTTATTTATTAAGTGATGTTTAAAACATTACTTAAACATTTCTAAAATTATGATGAAAGGAGTCAATATAAAGATAAACAGTTTAAAATGGGTAATTTTCTATCATAAATCCAGGGTGATTTCAGGTGGGTTGGTGTTAAAAGGGTTAAAAACAACGTTTTAAATGCTGAGAATTTTTGTTTTTATGTAAATCAAATTTGTAACCAACTATATGCTATATCTGGATGAAATATTTAAATATTTAAACATTATTCATTTTATAACTCACTGCCTCTTTATTATTATGATATATAATTTGAAAGTAAAAAAAATAAAGATTAGAAAATGGAAATAAATTATATTAACCTTCTACTGAAATAAATATGAATGTACAGTATATACATTCATATTTATGTGCACGCACGCACGCACGCACGCACGCACGCACGCACGCACACACACACACACACACACACACACACACACACACACACACACACACATTATATATATATATATATATTGTTAAAAATAAGGGTAAAGTTCCATACAATTCGAAGACTATAAGTAAAAAATAAAAGTGGAAATTCACAGAAGTGTATTTAAAGAATCTCTTTTTATTGTTGTAATCCAACAAAACAAATATTTCTATATATGGCACGTCAAGTAAATTGAAGTTTTATCAAATATTTTTACCGGTATCAATTAATCACAACAATCTTGTTGAATAATAATTAGTTTATTTTAACAAATTATTTTCTCATATTTTGCATGTTATTAAACATATAAAGATATATCATCATCATCTAGCATCCATTTTAGCTGATATATATATATGTGTGTGTGTGTGTGTTTAGATGTGTATGTGTGTGTGTAATTACATGGTATAATCCAAATAGAGAGCCCTCTCTGATTTGGATAGCTACCAGACTCACCGAGTATGGTAGTGAGCTTGGTAGGTAGCTAAAATAGGAAGGGCCCTTCATTACGATTATATCCTGTTTCTCTATCTACCTTTCAGCTAAATATATACTAAGTACTACCCTGATTTGTGGGCTTCCTGGTCGATAAACCATATTATCTAATCTATGCATACACACAAATATATTCATACATATATACTTTGATAAATGCATTAGTATACATACACATACACACACACACATGTATACACACACGCACATGCACATATACATATATATATATAAAACATAAAAACCTCAATATTTCAAAATCAGACTTAAGATAAGAGACAGACATAAAAGAGACCCAGTGTAATTATAAAAAGACAAAAGAAAAATTAATTTTTTTTCTTTTTGTTAAATTAAAATAGTTTGGCGTTCTACTAAGTGAAGTAGTAAAGCCAGTAAATAGTAGTAAAATAGAAAGAGAAGTAAGGTAGTAAAGATAAAAATATAGCTTTTTTTACTAGTGCAAAAATGTCACTTAAAATAGCAGCAAAGTGCAGAAGATAATATAAATATAAATAATCAAAATTGCGTGTAATATTAGGGAGAAAAATATGAGAATGTGAAAGAAATATTTTGATTAGATTTCTAGAAATGAAAGGAAAATAAGATGACAGCAACCGGAGGAATACTACACAAGAACATCCACTAACATTTAAGAATAGAGATTTTATAAAGTGAAAGTGAAACTACAGTGTAGTGAGAAATTAGGTCTGCTATATCTAGATGCACGTGTACTAATAGAAGTAATCTTTTGCATTACTGTGTGCACACATTAACATACATATAGAAACTCACCAATGTATTTACATTAGGTGATGCACTAGTGTATTAAAAATATTTTACCTTTCTTCTTTCTTCTAGAAAAACCATCAGTAATCCTCGACACTCTATTACCCATAATTTCAATTAATGTCTAACACAGCAGGTATCAAATATAGCAAGGAAACACCTAACACACAATAATAAAAAAAAAAAGTTGCTAGCTAAAATGTCAAGCTAGAGATGATTGTTTCTAGTTAAAGCTGAAAAAGTCAATGCCCAGCAGAGAAGAGTGCATCGTCTGCAGTCAACAATATATTTCTACTGTATGGTAGCAGTGGTCAGTGTGAGTATTCAGCTTCTATCAAGTAGTATATTATTGATAAGGCTGGATACTACACAGCAGAAGGGATGCAGTGATGTGTAACCATACAATGGATCAGCTAGAGAAGCGTGATATCCACTAAGTAACATTAACTTCATGAATATCCAGTCATCCTGGCCTTCTCTCTAAATATGGATGAGAAAAGTGTTACAGTTGCTGAAACCAGCCTCATTCTCAACAAATTATTGATTATTTTGGAAAATATCAATAACAGGGATATGAAATAACAGCTGGGGAACTTTTGATACTCATTTTCTCTCTTTTTCTTTATCTTTCTTTCTTTCTGTATCTCTATTTTATTTCTTTTGCTTTTGACAGAATAGTAAGCACTTGTTTCACCAGAAAAATCCACTTTTTTTTATTTTTATTTACAACAAAAAAGCAATAGATGATGATGGTGATGATGGTGGTGGTGGTGGTGGTGATGGTGGTGGTGGTGGTGGTGGTGGCGGTGGTGGTGGTGGTGATGATGATGATTTTTTAAGAGATAAACATGAAAACAACCCCTCCCCCCCAAAAAAAAGATAAAATTAAAATTAAGGTATATTTAAATGAAAGATTATATTTTATTGAAACAATTTATTTTTCGGGGGTGGGGGATGGGGGGTGGAGCAACCTATATGAACCTTAAATAAAATATTTCTATTTTTAACATTTAAGATAATACAGATTTATAAAAAGCAAATAAATAATTTTAAAAAATCAAAAAATCCAAAGAAGCTGTTGAATGGTTTCGGTGTAAAACATATTTTAATATCCTTCTCATTACAATATATATTTTTTAGAATAATTAATAAATAATTTTATCAGTTACTGTTACATTAGACATTCAGGGCAAAAAACATTTGGGAAATCAAACTTTTATGACAAATGATGGAAATAAATTCACATACTAGTTCCAACCCCCTGACTTTTATTTCATCTTCCATCATCTAAAGCCATTCTTTTCTTGGTCTTTCTCTTCCTCAACTTCTTTCCACATTCATTTCATTCAATCACTTGTATCTCATTTACAATACATAAGACCATTTCTCTGGGGTGGCACCATCAAGTGTAAATCATCTCACAGAAGACCCCATGATGAATATAATTACATTATACTAGGAAAGAAATCATTAGATATGAAAGAATCTGATCCTAGGGTTGAATTATTAGAAACAGGAAATATTAGAAATTGAAATGCTATGGATGTTTTGTATTTAGTTTAGAATAAGTGCACTCTATCCCCTGCATGTCATAAGAAACAACTAAAAGGGTTGGTGTCAAGAAGGGCATCTGGCTGTAAAATATTGCCTCAAAACTTTCATCCATCCCAAGCCAGTGTGGAAAAGTTGAAGTAAAAACAATGATGACGACGAACTGGTGAGAACTAGTTGAATATATTGAAACATCATCCTAATTAACACAACGGCCCAAAAGTAAGAAAAACAGCCACAGAATAAAATTACTAGGAATTTTGAAGTAAAAAGCAAATGGAATGCTACTTGAAATGTTCTTAAATACAGTCTGTTGAAAATGATATCAATTTAAACATTCCCTACAGATATCTTTATTGATCAATAGTTTATATCAATAAGAAATATGTCTGATAATATATTGAAAGGAGCTTATAAGAAATATCAATATTTAACACCTGCTATTAAATTAACAGAAATGTCAACCCAGAGTTGCAAAACTCCACCTGTAACTCTATAATGTATTCACATGAGCTGAGTTGCTTTACAATACAGGTAAAGTGAAGAATGATGATAGAGTAAAATATAGGAGTTGAATATTTTCCACTGCAAACAGCTGTTCCCTTCTTGGCAGTTAATGGTTAGATAAAATCATAATGATTAATAGGCATCTGAATGATAAAGTGCAGACTGAATGGCATCTGTTCAGAATAATATTCACAATTGTCAGAATGGCCTCTTGCTAATATCAACATGAGAAATTACTTTTAATGCAACAAAGTAAAAAACTAATTCAATCACCAAACATATATCTTCTTATAACTCTGCAAAAGGGTTTGACTTCCATCAAAGTTTGTCTGAACCACATAACAGGTCTCAAATTGTCTCAGAAAACAGTCACAGATAGATCTGGAAGGATTCTTCTATCTTGTAATATGACAATAGAAGTAAACTGACCCTGATTGGTTTCAATGACAAGTGTTTCTGTTAATCAATGGAACAACCTGCTTGTTAAATTCACATGAAAGTAGCAAAGTATTCTATAGACCAGTCATGGGAAACCTGCTTTCTAAATGTCTCGCCTAAGTCACCTAAGTGAAATCTTTCTGAATGTCTCACCTAAGTCACCTAAGTGAAATCTTTCTAAATGTCTCGCCTAAGTCACCTAAGTGAAATCTTTCTGAATGTCTCACCTAAGTCACCTAAGTGAAATCTTTCTGAATGTCTCACCTAAGTCACCTAAGTGAAATCTTTCTAAATGTCTCGCCTAAGTCACCTAAGTGAAATCTTTCTGAATGTCTCGCCTAAGTCACCTAAGTGAAATCTTTCTGAATGTCTCGCCTAAGTCACCTAAGTGAAATCTTTCTAAATGTCTCGCCTAAGTCACCTAAGTGAAATCTTTCTAAATGTCTTGCCTAAGTCACCTAAGTGAAATCTTTCTAAATGTCTTGCCTAAGTCACCTAAGTGAAATCTTTCTGAATGTCTCGCCTAAGTCACCTAAGTGAAATCTTTCTGAATGTCTCGCCTAAGTCACCTAAGTGAAATCTTTCTAAATGTCTTGCCTAAGTCACCTAAGTGAAATCTTTCTGAATGTCTCGCCTAAGTCACCTAAGTGAAATCTTTCTAAATGTCTTGCCTAAGTCACCTAAGTGAAATCTTTCTGAATGTCTCGCCTAAGTCACCTAAGTGAAATCTTTCTAAATGTCTTGCCTAAGTCACCTAAGTGAAATCTTTCTGATTTTTTTACCCCAACTTTTCAGTCATAATTTATCTTTCTATCATTTTTACGATTGAGGAAAATGTGTATGAATTTTGTAGAAACAAATCAAAACAACCGGAGTTACCGCACTTTTTTTAAAATGTGGGCACAAATGTAAATTAGCGATTGTGGTCCGCCTGATGATGAGCCATATCTCATGTGGCCCAATTCTCAAAAAAGGTTGCCCATGCCTGCTACAGACCTTTAGCATAATTTTCAAGGATCTTCAGCATAACACAGTGTGTGGTAAGAAAGACTGGTCCTTTGAATTACAGAAGCACTCCATTTGCCAGTCTTCAAAATATTTTCTGTCAGCCCAATTTCACTCACAAGTATTGAATCAATGGAAAGGTACTTTAACTAAGATGCTATGCTATCAGATCAAACTTAGAACCCTGGTTGTTAAGCTAAAACTTCTTAACTATACTACCATGCTGTGAATAACATAACTATTATCTAAAATTAAGATCAAAAATTCTTCAGAATTTCCTCCCACTCTTCTAGAAATATCATGAGGGATTACTTTGAACTATAAAGTATACTTCTTCTTGCACTTAATTAAAGAATAAAACAAAGTTTGATTAAGTATTGATAGAAAATAATTGGATATAGAAAGAGAAAGTAATTCTTACAAAATGAACAGATTTCAGAACAATAACGTGAGGGGGTTTCATGTGAATATCAATTAAATTAATAACGTGAGGGGGTTTCATGTGAATATCAATTAAACTAATAATGTGAGGGGGTTTCAAAGCCACGGAGTCAGCTTCCTTGTTTTAGAATAATGTAAGATAAATACATAAATATCATAGAATTATCTTACTAGACAATATTTGATGTGTCCTACCTAAATAGCTAATATATTAACTGGAAATCTATATTATAGAACACATGAAGATGTCCATAATATAAATAATATTTCTCTGTTTTAAGCCAAACTTCTCTTTGAGAAAGTCAGTTTCCATTTGTGTGCAAATATGATGCAAATTTGGCAGAGAAAATGTTAAATGTGCAGAACAAGTGAAATATACTAAAGGCAAATGTTGGTACTTCATATTCCATAAGTAATATGATTTAAGTTGTTGGCAACTTATCAGAGCTTCCTGACCGATGTGATAATTGTATGTTTCTATTACAGCTGCTACTCAAAATGCAATAATGAATAAATAAATAGATAAATAAATAAACAAACAGTCACATTAACTATTTAAATGTAAAGTAACAAATACCTAACTACTAATAATGAAATCATCTTCACTGTTGATTTAATATTACTGTGTAATTGCAATCTGTGTTGAACCAATCTAAATACTTCCTTTTTTATATTCTCTTATTGCTAGAAGATATTGCACTGTACTGGAGTTTATTTAAGCATTTCTCGCATCAAGACAATGAGAAACACATCTACTCCAGGTAAGATGCTAGCCCACTGTCAGTTATTTCCAAAGAAATATTTAAATTTAACATGCAATCTAAGAGAACATTCATAAATTGCAGTGTTGCTTCGGTTTCCAGCAACAAAACAATACATTACACATGGAACACATTTTAAACAGCATGTGACGGATCATTGAGGGGTCAGTGCCTTTCTCAGGGTAGTGGTGATTAGATACCTATGGGTCATTGAGGGGTCAGTGCCTTTCTCAGGGTAGTGGTGATTAGATACCTATGGGTCATTGAGGGGTCAGTGCCTTTCTCAGAGTAGTGGTGATTAGATACCTATGGGTCATTGAGGGGTCAGTGCCTTTCTCAGGGTAGTGGTGATTAGATACCTATGGGTCATTGAGGGGTCAGTGCCTTTCTCAGGGTAGTGGTGATTAGATACCTATGGGTCATTGAGGGGTCAGTGCCTTTCTCAGGGTAGTGGTGATTAGACAGCACAAACTAACTTTGTACACTTTGTACTATCTAAATTACTAGTTTCATCAGATGTTAGTGTTTCACTCATTTCACTGACTCAACCTGCTACAGCTTTCATTGATTAAAGTACTAACAACAAGTAGCAAAAGATGTCCACACAAATTAACAGATGATTTAGTCTGCTACAGCTTTCATTGATTAAAGTATAACAACAAGTAGCAAAAGATGTCCACACAAATTAACAGATGATTTAGTCTGAATTGCACAGAAATTCTGCCTTTTATGAGCATTTCCACAGGTTCATTGTATAGAAATTGGATTTTCTTAAATCATATAAACATATGATTTAAATTAATAGTGATTAATTTTTATCATCTAAAAAATAAATAATACCTGATCGCAGGCTCTGACTTAGAAAACCTAATTTTTTTTTTATATATTCACGAACAAAATAGAACATTCATAAACTAGTTACAATCCTTCCATATACAATGGTTGTGTTATTGTGTTGAGTTGTAAAACTTCCATTTAAATTCCACATACTCTGGTAGACAGAATGTGAGTACAACCGTTATGTAATTAAAACAGACCTCCTTTATTTATCACACTTTGGAGAGATGCCAAACTTTACAAAAACAGATCTATTTGACCTATGGTGGCATGGAAAAATAGATTTATTTAGAATGCTTCTTGTAACATACTGTAAATTTTAAACAGCCAGTCTATAATGTCCAAACTTCTGTTAATTGAACTTGATATTCTATTTCTTTATTATTTGGTCAATAAACCATTCCTTTTGTTGTTTTCACTGTGGTTTTGTTTATTTCTTCTTTTTTATCATTCCATATGTGAAAATATGGGGCTTAATGGTTAGGGTGAATGGCTCATAATTGTAAGATTGTGAGTTTGGAATCAAACTCACAATCTTACAATTATGAGCCATTCATTTAATAAAAGACACTTTATTTCACATTGATCCAGTTCAACGAGCCAGCTTTGTAACACACTGTGTCGAGCTGAATCTCCCTGAGAATTACTTTGAGTGCACACATTAATTTCATGATCAGGCTGTTCTGTTGTTTGAACAAGTGAAACAATCATCAGAAACAATGGCGGTCCAACATAGACATTATTATTTCATTGATTTATTAACATTTCAGCAACTCTCACAAATTGTCTTTAGTACTGTTTGGTAATGGATTGATTTGTTAATATTGCGGTTGTAGTACAGTGTATTAAGACTGGTTAAAGCATTACATATGTAGACATGTTGTTACAAAATGATATTATAGATGGATTGTATATATGGATAGAGTGAGGCAAGGTTAACTTCTGCAGGATTTGAACTCAGAGAGCACAAGAGGCACAAAGCATCATTCTATGTGACATTCTAATGACTCTGTCAATTTGCCACCTACTATAAATAGGTTATGTCTTTGATTTTGTTCTATAATTCAAGTAATATTACATATCTAACTCCAAGCAGAATATAAGAGATAACAGTTTACACAGTCTGGTAGGCAGACAAAACATTTGTTTCCTCTCGTTTTTATTTTTGACTTACATTTGTGTTCCCTGAATTCTAAATGAAAGTTTTTGATAATTTTTGTGAGCTTTCAGTCAGACTAAAAATTCATTACAATCATTATTATAACAATTTATTAAATGTTTAATAAAGCAAACTCTTAGTTACTGGTTAATCTATAACACTAAGGAGACTAATTTCTGAAGCAGATGATAGCTCCACCTTAATAGTTAACATTTTTTTTTTTAGCCTTTGTATTAATAATTACACAAGTGGCTAACTTTAGTAAAACAGAGCAATTACAAACAAGTTAAGAGCCTCTGATCAAAAGCAGACTGTTTAACTATAAGCTACAAGTTCCTGTTTGCTAGCAAGTTAACAAATAATCATATGTTTTACACTAAGTGAACAGTCAGAGTTATAATTAGATTTTATGAATGATTTGTGTGCAGCCTGTGTTTAGAGAAATCAAAGCTAAGAATTTCCTATACAAGAATGAAATAACAGTGCTGGTGACTCACAAAACTGCTCTATTCATTGTCATCAGCAAATTATCTACATGCCATGCACATGTGCTTTAAGAAGGAAATCAAATCATTTGATTTTAAAAAAATAACAATAATAAAAAGAAGAGTTATATCGAAATTATAACATTTATGAATACTTCAGTGTGTTGGGAGATAAGTTTTTATATAGATTAATTAATATTTTACAAATGAGAACTATAATTGAAACAATATAATTCACAAACATCTTAGCTCTCACTTGTTAATCACTTCCCTGTTTGTCTTATATATCAGTTTAACACTCTTCAAAAGCATGAAACTCTGTTTATTCATCACTAAAAGTAAATAAATTCTAAATTAAACTATTCAGGTTACAGATTGTCAGAAAGCTAGTTTTGAATTCCATTAAAAACATTGTGAATTAATTAATCAACAAGTAAGTTTGAATGTCTTCTAAGAAGGTAACAAGAAGGTAACATATGGATGATGATCATTGGATGATGATCGTTGGATGAAGTGCCAAGAAATTTCAGTGAAAGGAAACTGTGGTAGAGAGAGACCAAGAAAGACCTTGGCAGACGTCAGAGCAAATCTTAAATTACTGAAGTTCACAGAGGATATGATGAAGAATCGCAACAAATGGAGGGGTGCTGAAAAAGATCCAATCACCTCGTACAAGTATGGAAGAGCAGATGTAAAATAATGATGATGATTAAGCAAGTATATCATGACTGAATGCAACATGTTTTTTCGAAAGGCCATAACAAAATGTTACATGCAATGAAAATTATTAATATATTTGGAATTTTAATAACCTAGACTAAAAATTCATGAATATGAGGCATTAGGGAATTAAATGTGATGAGCTTCATCAATTTTCTGAATTTTATTCAATTTATGTTACATTAATGTACCTATAATGGAAACATAAATATATAGTTTTTTTATGTTTGCTGATTATCTAGAAACAAACATTAAATTGAAAAAATGATGGACACACAATAAATATAAATACTTTGTATCCTATAAACATAAAAGCTATAAAATATTCTATAATACGAACAGTGAAATTATTACCAATAATGTGTGTATACTGAAGCTATTGTAAATATTTCAGAATTATTATTAATCTAGATATTGAAATTGATGCCATGTAAAAACAAAAACTGATTCAATGAAATATTGTTTTATAAAACCATTACAAACATTTTCTTTCTTTTTAACACAATATACTAAACACAGAATGCACACAAATACTAGCAGTTTTAATTTTAAAAATATATTAAAAGCAAAAACTACCAAAACATCATCAAGATAGCATGAGTTACAAAAATACTTTTCTCTGCTTTCTTAAAGATACTTCAAACAAACTTTTTTTTAAAAACTTTTTATTAAAAAAGGCATCACACACACAACAACAACAACAGCAATTTGAAAAATTAAAAGGAAAATAATTTCAAATAGTGATATATATATATAGAGAGAGAGATTGATTTGAAGAAAAAAAGTCAGTAGCAATATAACATCCCAAAATTGAAATCTAAATGTGAACTGACATTTTTTAAGCTAAATTGAATATTAATAAATAAAGACCAGTTTCAATCAATACCACTGAATTTGATTTCTGATCCTGATATAAGAAGGAATTTTTCAAGACATGATTGTTGCATACAAAGAATTTCAAAAAAGTATCTTGTGAATGAAATAACTTTTTCACAAAATAATAATTCCAATATTAGGAACATATTATTTTTAGTCTGTGATGTTTACTGTTTTGTATCACAGAACTTCATTTATTGTAAATTTAAACATTTCACATTTTAAAATAATGTTCTCATCTAATTTCATCCCTGATTCTTTAACTACTCAGTTAAAAAGTGGACAACGAATCCGTTATCACTCAACTAAACTCCAGTAAGAAGAGGAGTCTGTTTTTCAGGAGAGGACACATTAAGTTGTAGTATCACCATTTAATCACTAGTTCTGTTTATTGTTTGATTAAAACAATAACCAATAATGGGTTAGCAGAATTGTTACACCACCATTTGCAGGATTTAATTGCAGTCCTTCATGTTCTGAATTCAAATCCATCTAGGGTTATCTTTGGCTTTCATCTTTTCAGGGTTGATAAAATAATGATCTAGTCAATTACTGGGGCTAATTTAATTGACTAAACTCCTTCCCAAAATTTTTCAGTTTGTGCCAACCCTTACCTATGGTCATGAATCTTGGGTAATGACTGAAGGAATCTTATCGTGAATACAAGCAGCCAAAATGTGGTTCCTTTTGAGTAATGTTCTTTGATAGAGTGTGTAGCTCGGAGATGAGACGCTCCAGGTAGAGCTGCTACTTCTCCAAATTGAGAGATCTCAGCTCTGATAATACAGGCATGTGGTTAGAATGCCTCAGGACAGAATCGCTGGACAGATTTTATGGGCAAAACCACTAGGTCAATTAATGGTTGACATGCTGACATTTTTGTAGTGGTGACTACAATCCTAAAACAAGAGAAATGTATCTGGTACCTGACTTGGAGATATAGAAGAATTGCAATAAAGGAGAGGGGGGGAAAAAGTGGATGTAATCAAAATTAACTTTTCTATAGTAATTATAAGGTTTCTCTGAAAAATATTCACCCTACACATTTACAGAAATGAGTGGAGCATGATCTGTTAGATGTGTAGTATTAACGAGAGACAAAATAGTGATTTGCTATCTCTTAACTTACAATTCTATTACACCCTTTATCTACAGAGGATTGAATTTCTACTATCATCTGTCCTACATACCAAACATGGTCATCATCTTGATTCAGTAGCACTGTAGGGATCCTTAACATAAGCCTGCCAAATATTGAGACACAGCTATAAATTTACTACTAAAACATTATTTACTGTTAGATAAAATGCCTTAGGAATAATGTTTCAACCGTTTCATTACAACATTTCTAATGAAAGATACAGCCTAAGATTTTCAAATAATTTTGAAAATACTTCAGAATTTGAAGGGATTTAGTAACATGACTAGCTTCCTCATTATTAAATCAGTATTTAATAAAAGTTCTTACAGAAAATTATAATGGAAGATTTTTAGATAAATATAAATACTTTAACCCTTTTGTTACTATATTTCTAATGAAAGACACAGCCTATGACTTTCAAATAATTTTGAAAATATTTCAGAATTTGGAGGGGTTTAGTAAGAGAACCAGTGTTTAATAAAAGTTCTTACAGAAAATTCAGATAAATATAAACACTTCAAAATAAGCTGTTGGTGAATGACAACAGGTATAGTGAACCTAAACAGGAATGAAGCTCAGAGTGTAAAGTGACATAGTGAAACAATGAAATACAGTCTGTCACTCTACAACTTCTGCCAATTCACCACAATAACATGAATTCCTCCTTATATGTTGAGATGGGGTAGGAGAGGAGGCCTATATTAACTATCGTTCTCAAGAGCACTAACATTAAATGAAATTAAATAACACCATTGACAAGAATGGCAACAATTATAAATAATGGAAATATATACTATGATAACAAACTAATGAATTAAGAAGGATAAAAAAATAATAGATTCATAAAGAAGCTAAAGTGTAAACAATTTATTAAAGGGGACTGAAAATGAAAAAGTATAAAGGCACAAACACATGTAATATATATATATGTGTGTGTGTGGGAGGGGGGTATATATATATATATATATGGGGGGGGGTAGTTGTGTTGCGTGTGTATATATATAAAATTGTTTCTACTTTTGGCACAAGGCCAGCAATTACCCAGTGTATTACTGGTACTTTATTTTATCGACCCCGTAAGGATGAAAGACAAAGTTAACCTCGGCGGGATTTGAACTCAGAATGGCAAGGGCCGTAACTATGTGTCAAAGCATATATATATATATATATATATATATATATATAATTGTTTCTACTTTTGACACAAGGCCAGCAATTACCCAGTGCATTACTGGTACTTTATTTTATCTACCCCATAAGGATGAAAGGCAAAGTTAAATGGCTTTGAATTATGAATTTTTCATAAAAGTGAACACAGAAATTAACATGTTTAGATTAAATTAACTAACATAGATCCACACATACACAACACACCCATTCTTTCTTTTTCTTCCTCTCTCTCTATGTGTGGTTGTAGTTGATGCTTGTTCATAGAATGAGATCAACTACACCATGTATGCAAAAGACTCAATGCCAGTTAGTGAAGTGAGTTATATAATCTAATATATAAAACACTACACTTGCACACCTGTTTCTCTCCAAAAATGGAAGGTTATCAAGATTCTTGATAACCTACCATTTTTGGAGAAACACAGGTGTGCATGTGTCACACTTTACGCTTTTAACTGAGAGAGAGAGAGAGAGAGAGAGAGAGAGAGAGAGAGAGAGAGAGAGAGAGATGTTCATGCAGATACAGACATTACTACACATACTTTCATACAAATTTAATTACTAGTCTCTCAGGGAATGTTAAGAAAACAAAAATATACTGGAATCAAAGAAATGTGCTGGCATGTGTAATTTAATAAAGATGGGAAAAAAAGTGGAAAAAGACATTTCTCAATAAGATGTTTCCACAATCAATTTGATGCATGTCTATTTATAGAAATACCATTAATACTTTCAATCAAATGTTAAAAGCCATTATTTCATACGAAGATAGAAAAATGTTATTGTGAAATATTTGCCATGCATTATTAACAGGTTGAAACACTTCTAAAACAAGAGTTATATCAAAGTAAAATTAGAAAAATTAAAACTGAAAGAAAAAAAAATCAATTTAATGAAAATAAAAGATTATAAAACATATTTGAAATGTTTAATTAAGTTGTTTCACAGATTAGTTGCAATTCTTCTCTATATTTTTTTACTAAGATATTGGAAATAAGCCAAAGAAAAATATTGTCAGTTTAACCTTTATATAACAACCATCAACATGCAAGAAGACAGGGTTGAAGCAAAAAGGGTGAACTCATTTTTTATTTTTATTTTTATTTCTTTAGGTTAATTAGAATCTAGCTGCCATTAACAATACATGAGAAAAAATATTTTCAATTAATAAGTTCAAGCTAATTTTTATTTTTAAGATATCAATTAAGACTAAACATGAAATAATTATTGAAAAATTTACCCAGAAACTATTTTCTATATCAAATATATCTGGGAATAGCTGTGCTTGCTTAACAAAGTTCTTAACTGGTCAGAACTCAAAAGAAAATCTCACAAATTTTATTACAAGAATCTTTATTGCACAGAACAAAACTATAATTTCTAAAAAAAGTCAGTAACTTTGAGGTATGAGTTGTTTACAATCTTTCATTAACATCTGTGAAACAGGGTTTACTTAGCTAAATTATCTCATTTTACTGATGTATTTCTATATCTATTCAGTTATGAAACATTAATGTTTTTGAAATGATACTGGAATGATTATTATTATTCATTTGGCGTTATAATAATAATTTCGTTATTGACCAATAGGGTCAAAAACATTGAAGACTTTACAATAAACAGGAACAGCAGGGATTTTTAAACGAATGTCTAAGGCAACAACACCATCTTGTAAACAACAGAATTCCCCAATAAGATGAAGGTACCACCCAGGGAGTAACTTAAGAACCACACAGATCCAAGATCATCCAATCACCAAGAGCACAATAGGAAAATAGTAATGACGACAACAACAACAATAATAATAATAATAATAATAATAGTAATTTTTATTATCATTATTATTTTTTATTTTATTTTATATTTTTTTAAATAAACTATTTTAATAGTTATCCTTCAAACGATTGCTGTTCATAAACATATGTTATTGGCAAACAGGAAATATTGATTAAAGTGCCCACTAGAGAAGAGTACTGTTTCCTCTCAACTGAACCTCTTCATTCTTCCCCATTATCAAACACACACAGTCATTCATCAAATGAATATATTAACAAAAGTCATCTAAACCTCCCTAATTGATGTGGTATTCACTAGTAGATATAATTGATGACAATAGTATTGCTAACAAATATGGTTTTGATATAACTGTATAGAGTGACAGAAAACTTTTGTTGTCAACAGCTTCTGGTCATCTTGGTTTCATGAACTCTTTTTTCCAAACTCAGTGACAAAAACACACATGCACAAACACTCACACATGCACAAACACTCACACAAGCACAAACACTCACACTCAAACATGCACAAACACTCACACTCAAACATGCACAAACACACACTAAAAAATGCACAAACACACACACAAAGAAACACACACAAACACACATGGTCAAACACACATGCACAAACACACGAGCAAACAAACACACACGTATACACACAAATACACATGCCCACAAGAAGACATGCACACACACACAGATGTGACATTTATGATGCTGAAATTTGTTCCAAGGGAAGAAAATGTTGCTGTATTACCTTTAAAATGACTTCATATTTACATATGTAAATGTTTAGACATATTTTAATAATGTGAAACTTTCTAATTGGAAAGAAAACAAAGTTCACCTCACTGGGATATGAACTCAGAGTACGGAGAGCTAGAACAAATACTATATTATATTTATGATTCATACATGTAACCTGTATTACCCTACCTTATATACATACATAGACATGATTAATAAAAAGCTTTTTATATCAATTTACAAATGATTATTAAAATAGATTTCAATATAAAATAAGCCAACAATCTGACTTGTAAGAACTAAGAAGTATCTTGTAATTAAATTACTTAAATATCTATTTATTCCTCTAAATGAACCTTGTTATGAGTATTATTATATCAACCATCTGGTAAAAGGTTTGTTGATGGACTGCCAGACTCAAGTACTTTAGAAAACAGACACCAAGTTCTATCTGCAAAACTACTCTCAACTAGACACAAATAGTAAAGTTATTTTATCTGAGACTTGTGGAATCCATTTTATTGAATTTAGGCCAGTTTTCTAAGAACTCACCATTGGCACCTATACAATAACCTCCCTACATGCAAACAATTATCACACACATAGCTACTTAAAAAACAATAATGTTTCCTTAATAACAAGTGATAATTGACTAACTATATTATGTAACTAGAGAACCTCACCAAAAATCCCACCTGAAACTAATCACTTTCAAACTATGTTCCTTGTAGGGATCTCACTAGTCACATTTTATTTCCAGTTGTGGGTATTTGGCATCATACATGTCCTTCACCTCACTGCCTAAATATCACAACCCCCAATTCAAATAAAAGACAAATCCCACTGATGAATACTTGTGATTAAAAGTTGTAAAGGAATTGAATATGAATAGTAAAATATTGATTGGCTGATATGACAATGCTAAATCAGGAGCCAGAAAAATCGATACCTATCTGTTAGAAGATCTGAGTCAGATGACCAATACTATATACGTTTTCTAAGCTATTATTACTATCACTTATACTATTACTACCACTTACTCTCCTGCTACTCTTTCTTCCTTTTGTCATATAATCACAGAGTTAGAAGAAAGAAGCTAACATACCAAGACTATAGAAAATCTATCTTTGTAATTTCAATAACACTTCTTTTGTAAAATATTTCACATTGTCTGATAAATGAAATCCAACTATACTAAATATACCAACATTGTATAACTACTTCACTTACAGACTATTTTGGTAACTTTAAAAATTCTAAAATGGCCAACTCTTACTTGCAGGAAAAGTAGACATTAAATGATGATGAACTTTTCATAACAATTTCACTTAATTATTTCAATAAAATTTTATATAAAACTATATTCTAACAACCAGCCAATTCATAGATTTCTTGGTGTTTTGAAATTTCAATCTCACACGAACAAATAAATATATATATATACATCTAAAAATATAATTTTCTTTAACTCTTTCTAAGAAAGTTCAAAAGAAGCTAAAATTGATATTTTCTAGGATTGTTTGATCTCTGGTCAGAAAGCCTCCCCAACAGACTGCACAGAATACATTTACAGCTCTTCTGTCATTTAACATCACAGAAGCCATAACATCATAGCATCAAACATTCAATTTCTCAAGTAAAATTTCTACTTGAGTCATCCAGTGTAAATTATATAGTAATCTGATTACATACAAATTAAAATCTAACAAATATTCACTTTAATCAAAATATAATTTAGACTAATTGCTTTACTTCCTTAATACTGATTTCAAATTTATGCAAAAGATCAGCAAATTTAGGGGAAAGGCAAAGTTGAGTAAATCAACAGCAGTACATGACTGGTACTTTATTTTATTGACCTGAGAAGGATGAAAGGTAAAGTTGCCCTCAGTAGGATTTGATCTTAGAATACAGCAATGATATTTTATCTGACACTCTACCAATTCTGCCAATCCATTCTTAATATTTATACCAAATGAGTCTTAACAATTTTCATCTTGATGATGAGATCCATAAAGCAGGAGTAGAGCCAAACACACAATGTCTGATTTGAAGCTATTTTACTTCACTTATATTCTTAATGTTTCCAATTTTCTTTGGAAACTTTCTTTTCTATAAAAATATTGGACTTTTGTGTCTTATCTAAAAAAAACAAAATCCAATAATTCTTAACTTAATATTTATAGAAATATTTGATAGAAATAGAAACTTATGACATTTGATGAGAAAACCCATGAATCCAAAAATTTCACAACTAATAAAATAGTAAATGGTGTACATCTGTGATATCTCCAAAGAAGTTTATATAAGAAGAAAATATTCATTTTTTTCCATTCTCTCTAAATAAGATTACAGGTTCTTATGATGAAAAGTTGAACAGTTTAACTATATTATATATATAAAGAGAGGGAGAGGTGGGTGAGCAATGTGGCAGCATGCTACTATATCCGTCTCTGGGTCAAAAACATAGCACACACTTTTTCCTCTCTGCTTGTTTCCTTAAAGTTTACCATCATTCCGTTGGTATACATCTATTGCGCGATTTACACCTGATGAGGTCACCGGGTCCTCACGCAACCTGGCAACTGAAATATGCATAGTGTTTACAGTAATAAAAAATTAAGGAAATTCAACATATTTGGCCCCGTCATTTCACTTTATATATATATATATACATATATATATATATATATATCCATCTGTAACTCTTCAAACATATATACCAGGCATGTCAAACTGAGGATCCCCCCCGAGGACCACATGGGTCACATATGTGTTGTCTAAGGGCCACACACAACAACTAATTGCGCACATTACAACACATTTTTTTATTTTATATTATGAAGATAAAACATGCTCGTGCTGTAAAAACCTTTGTGTGGGCTACAGGTGTGCTTGTAAAGGGCCACATGTTTGACTTGCCTGATATATACAATACATTTCCTATATCAGTCATGTTCCTACAATAAAAGTTTTCTTTCCAATCACAAGGGCCTGGTTTGTCCCCATAAATAATTCTTTCTCCAACGTTACTTATGTCATTTCTACATACATACTGAACATTGTAATTATCCTATAAATATTATTAAAATATTTTTTATCTTTAAACACTTCAATGCATCAGTAACCAACATAAACTATAGGGTTTCTCTTATGTAAATCCTCAATGTATCAAATTACCAATTTTCCAGTTTGTTCATATATCTGGCTATGGTATTTCAATGTTGAACTGCAAAAGTTAAAAAATCATTCCCTGCTTTTACCATCATTATATACAGAACTGGTCAACAAGTCCTGGTATATGTATGACATAACAATCATAGACTCCCAAAATTAAATGCATTCATCATTGACAACACTGGTCCACTAGTATGATATAATGGAGTTGACCAACTTAAAGAAAAACTATGACATAGTATCAATTTGAAATTGTTTTATATTTAGAGACAGTGGAATGTAAAACTGTCATATATGTCAGTTGGGGGGTCAATGAAATAATGTTGAAATATCACAATCCTCAGTTGTATTATTTTCAAAGCATTTGTATGGTATGTCTGTTATAATAATGTAGCTGCTCATGTGTGTATATAATTATGTATAGATAAAGTTGTGTGTATTCATGAAAGCATTATATATATATATATATATATATCACCTTGAATCACCTTGACCGCCCAGTCTGTCGGGCGGCAATCGGTGCCGCTGGTCACAGCACATCGTGCTGTTTTAGCCATAAGATAACGCCATCCCACTGGCTGGGCGAGCAGGCCGGTACTCATTTCTACAGTTGAGTAAGCTGGAGCAACGTGAAATAAAGTCTCTTGCTCAAGGAAACAACACATCACCCGGTCCGAGAATTGAACTCACAACCCTTCGATTGCAAGCCCAATGCTCTCTCTCTATATATATATATACATGGATGTTAAACTATGATGATATAATATCACATTATCATAGTCATTTTACATAGTTTTCCAATGTCACCACAGTTTAAACCTGTTGTCAATGTCCGTACCATCTTGCACATACAACAACAGCAGAGACAACCCACCAACTTATGTTTTTATGTATTGTCTTGCAGTGTATACTGGGTTCATTTCCCAGGAGTGACATGTCTGTCAACAAGCCATAATATACTGACAACTCTGGCGTTGAAAGAGAGAAAGGAACCAGCTGAGAAGTGACATGTTCTCAAGTCGGTGATATTAAAATGACAGCATTAAAAGAAACAGAAAAGATTGACAGAAGACAACAACTACAAATAATAATAATGGTTTCTGATTTAGACACAAGGCCAACAGTTTTGAGGGGAGGGGAAAGTCGATGAAATTGATCCCAGTACATTACTGGTACTTTATTTTTTCGAAGACCCCATAAGGCAAAGCTAAACTTGGTGGGACGTCAAGGGCCGTAATTGTTAGAAAGGAAGTGATGAAAAGAACAACAACAACAAACTAGTTTTAAAATTCACAACTAATGAAACTGTTGATACGTTTGATATTTGTGAACATGGGTGAATGTTAAGAGATGGGATGTAGAAAGAGAGATGCCCAGACTCCAGTTATCAGCCATTGTTGTAGAAATATGAGGAAGAGCTGTTTTAGTGTAGGGTGTGCTGGGCACCTTCACAATTCTCCTGAGCAACATCAAAGGGTGAAGTCATTTAAATATAACAGTTGTTGCAGTAAGATTTATTGGGTTAGCAGAAAGGCAATATTAGAAAATAATAAGAGCTAATTGGTAGAGATATAGGACCAGATCATTAGTTAGTAGGAGGTGTTTGTTACATGTCGAAGCAATTAACATAACTACTTAAGAACCACTTTGCATACTACATACTTAGGTGTAATATTTTATTAGATCTAATTGTTTTCAAGTATTTTTTTATTATAAATAAATATGATGTGGTTTCAGTGGTTTATGTGTTATGTTACACAACAATATTTTTGTAATTCAATTGTTTGCATTTAGATCTATTTCTCTAGCTTCTGGAGATCTTCATTACATAAACATGTATTTACATACATGTCTGTATATGTATATATGTGTATGTGTATATGCATATATATATATGTGTGTGATATTAAAGGACTTGGCTAGGGAGAAAGTTATCTATCATACGTAGTTGCTATAACAACCTTCATGTAGACTACTTAGTGTCAGTGGAAATAACAACATTGAAACTTGGCTGAGCTACATACAATAAACTTACAGGATTTCAAACCTTCTTCAGGGATATATATATAATGAATTGAGGTCCAGTAGAGATATGTCACAGAACAGTTGTATTAGTCATATTTTTGGACTCAATCTGCAAGTCCTCGCCTTCATTGTTAAGCCAATAAAAAGGATACACATACATACAGACACACACATGTGTGTGTGTGTTTAGAATATATACACTGTATCCCTGCATGTCATATGATGCAACTAAAAGGGTTAGTGTATAAAAAAAAAAAAGTCCCATCCAACCCATGCCAGCATGGAATGGTTGATGTAAAAATGATGATGATGATATACACCAAATTTTAACTTACAACCTTCTATCACTGACTTGCTATCATCTGTAACAGTATATCAATTAGAGTGACAGAGTGTATCTAGTATTCGACAGACTTTCCTCTCTAGACAAGAAATGTGCTGGTAAATCAACAAAAAGCAGAACAAAGGTCTTCTGTCCAGTACTAAAGGGTTCAAACCTAGGATAGAAGGGTTTTTGTATATAGTTGAATCAATTAAATGTTTTTCGCTTGGTATCACTTATGACCAAAAACATTCATTAATTATTTTCTCTCATTTATACATGATAAAAAATAGAAGAGTAATTTAGGTTAAATGTTTTCAACTGTTGATAGCAAAGGTCATAGGTTCAACTCTCTTCAAAGGCAGCGTATTTCATTCTTGTTTAATGTTCAATCTATTTGCTTCGGTCAAGGTACCATTAGAAAGTAAAACTTGCTTCAATGTAAGCAACTGTTGAAATTTTTCCAAACAGCTAACACTAGACAAATAAATTCGAACATTCTCAGACTGAAAACCACCTAGGCTAGCATAGGAAAGAAATGTAAAGACCTACAATGAGAACTATATCTTTAATGGTATATAATGTTCATTTGGTTTGATAGTTTCTTTGATATATTATATATATATATTAAAATGTATTAGAAGGAAGCTTCTTGTGGCATGTGATTGAGTATGCATACTCAATCACATGCCACAAGAAGCTTCCTTCTAATAATTTTTAAGGCAAGCAAACCAACACACAACATTGCTGCAATAGTGAGGCTAAGGCACTGGAATAACCAAACACTCTCACCAGGAACATCACTTGATTGCTTTAGACGTGCATTAAAGTGAGTCAATTACATGACTACATGTAATCAGAGATATCCATTGATCAGCATTCAGATGAGGGATGTACATATCTTTTCTAATCCTAATAGGTACTGGTAGTTTAAGGAATATGAAATAGCTACAACCAAAAATCAAAGCTAAATTTGAGACAAATAGGGACAACAGACCCATTGATAGAACTCAAACCAGATATATATTGCTTGCCAGGTGATTATAGTATCCTTTACAGGCATCTTGTAGTGTAATTGATAACATGATCACCTGCCAAGTAATACATGGTTTGAGTCCAATCAGTGGATCTGTCCCTCTGTTCTATCTCAAATTAGTGTTTATGATGTCTCTTATCATTAAAATCTTAATAGATAATTCATTGAAAAATCATTTAAGGCTGAGAAGGTATTTCAGTTATTTCATCAACAAAATGGCCTACTCATGAAATTAACATGTAAGTGGTTGAGTATTCCACTTTTATACACATGTAGCCTTAATGTAATTCTCAGGAAGATTTAGCATGACTCAGTGTGTGTCAAGGCTGGCCCTTTAAACTACAAACAGTTGATCTGATAAGCTTCCAAACAGTTTTCATTTCCCCAATTTCACACACAAAGCTTGGATCAACCTGAAGTTATGATATGAGACACTTGTTCAATGCTTGGATCAACCTGAAACTATGATGTAAGACACTCAAAGCTTAAATCACCATCAAACTATGATGTAAGACACTTGCTTAAGGCTTGGATCAACTTGAAGCTATGATGTAAAATACTTGCTCAAGATGTACTGCAGTGGGACTGAACCAGCAACCTCATGATTGCAAAGTGAACTTCTTAACCATTCCTCTAAGCTGTAGCCATGTTAAGCATTATAATTTTGAGTTCACTTTTGGGACTTAAAGAATTAGTATTATGACAACAGCTATTTCTTCTTCTTTTGTCTTCTTCTCCTCTTCCTTCTTCTTGAACTTCTTCATCACGACAACACACAATCTTCAAGTAAGTCCTTACATTACTACAAATTTCTTAAGTCAATTACATAAACATTTCCCCAATTATTACAACTATTGAAGATACTTCACATTGTTTCTATAATTGTCAACTATTCTACCATTCTCACCTTAACCAAATAGAACGAAATACTTCCTTTTGTTTTTCATAATTCTTGAATATACATTAAATGTTGAATGTTAAACATAGGGGGTGGGGTAAAACTACAAAAAGTAGCTACACCCTGACTATTTTCATATTCAAAATCATACTTTGTTTAAATATTGATTAATGTGTCTAGAATGCTTTCAAAGGTAACATAATTTAATCAATACTATTGTATTGTGATGACAAGACTACCTACCTATATTGATTTAATAGACACATAACCAGAGATTAATTGAAGAGGGATAAGTGAGTGTTATGGCATTCACACTTTTCCCAGAAAAATTAGAAACCTTGGGAGAAATCGCTTCAACAAAAATTGAAATGAAACTGGCATTACTCCAAAGACCTTTCAGAGGAACCCCATTTGGCTGCTTGTATTCATGATCGTATTCCTAAAGTCACTACCCAAGATTCATGACCATAGCTAAGGGTTGGCACAAATACCAAATTAAAGATAACAAGTTTGGCTTTTACACCTGCCTCCCTTCTTTTAATGAACAAATATTAAGGTAATATACCTAGGTGGAGGCATATCTGTATGGCTAAGGTAATATATCAGATAACATATTTTATAGAAGAATTAAATGAGCTTACAATACTTTGTATGGCACATCTGAACTTTCTAGATTGCCCTTTACAGTGTATAAAGAAAGATTTAACATCATTTCCAGCCATAAATATCAAATTAAAATGTGAAGATGCTCTAAAGGGATCATGTGTCACTGTTTATAGTTAAGTAGAGCAAAACATTTACTCAATCAAATTCAAACAGAAAACTATCAAAACACATGTACTATTAAGGAAGGTAGCAGTTTTGTTTACTGTAAACTGCAGTTAATAATATATATTTATATCAGGTCACTCTTGAGTGCTACTGGTTGCATATAACTAAATACAACCTGTCACAAGTTGTCAGCAACTAAACTGGCAACCCTATCAAGCTTGCTTGATGAGGAAGGTGATTTTTGGACACCCCACAGGATGAAAAACAAAACCCGTCAAAGGGCAGAGGAACTCAGGTGAGTCAACGGGCAGAGGAACTCAGGTGAGTCAACGGCCATCCAATAGTGTGATAGCTTGTTAGCCTTTCTTGTCAGTCTGTCTAAGAGAAGGATCACTGATTTCAAAACCAGGATAGATGGGACTCCATATCCTTAGTCCCCTTAGTGACAACCTTCCAAGTGGCCAATGGCTCCATCCTTGTGTTGTTTACAAATGGACAGATTTTCATAAAAATTTCCAGTAAGTTAAAGTAAAGATTTCAAATTTCAATAAGAGGCAGTTATAGTGCTGTTTTATACTTTTCAAGAATGCTTTGTTAATGTGGTTTCATGCAGTACAGGATATTAACAGTTAGTCTAATAAAAATCAAATAATTAATTTGAGTGGTTTTTGCTTTTTTCTATATTTCCCCATATCAGTTCTTACAGGTGTTTCGATGATTAACAGATGTTCAATAGTTATCTAATCACAACAAAAAGAAGAAAATGTTTCTATAAATGAAAATGAATGATGTTAGAGAATTTAGTCATTAACAGTTAAAATGTTAGTGAAGAAATGAATTAAAATAAAAGGCACCTTTGCAGAAATAATTAGGAACCTCAATTAACTAGATTGTAGTTTATAAACATCTGATCTAATTATTTTTGGTTTGTTTGCTGTTGTTGTTTTTATTTTAAAAATATCTCTCTCATATGAAATTAAAGTTCAATTATTGATATGATTTAAAGTAATGTGAAGACTCCCTAAGAACTACAAAGTATTTACAAGCTTAGCTCTGGTTTCATGCTATTAAGTGGACAAGAGATCAATTTTCCTCTGTGCAGGACACCAATTTATTACAGGTACTACTCCCAGGTGATCAGATACCTGCTCCTGAAATGAAATCACATCATGTAGAATAAAGTAACCTGCTAAGAAACAACAAAACACTTGCAACAAATATGTGTTGACAGTCTAATACTTTACCCACTTAACAATCTACCTTTAAACTGCTCAAATCTTGGTATATAATCAGTTGAATTTGATTTTTATCTGTATTACCCCCCCCCCCCCCCCCCAACTTCTCATGCCGCTAGTCAAAGAAGTGGGGTTATATCTGGGTGTCTATTGCTAATACTAACCACTTCACCCCAAAGGATTGTAATGCATATTTCCAGAAAGGTAAACTAAGACAAGCAGAATAATTGTTTTGTACAAGATTACAATTCAATGGTTACACAGAGATCCCAGCAACAATCATACTATTAGGGTCAATAAGATTTAACCCTTTCATTACCGTATTTCTAAAGAAAAATACAGCCTATGTTGTAGTAAAATAGCAAACATTCTCATTACTAAGCTAGTATTTGGAGCATAACTTAAAAGCTCTTACATCAAATTATTAATGCTTTAAAACAAATAGTGGTGGTTTCAGGTGGCTAAGCAACAAGGAGGTGGATATACTGTTAACTTTACAACAATGTATATATTTTTTTAATGGGAATCATTTGTAGATCAAAAAGAGACACTTCTTCAATGATGAATACCTACATATGTTCAGTTTAAGGTGGAATATTATTGTATGTAACCTGTAATAAGAAATAGAGTTCAACTTATATAGCAGGTCAAGTTGAGGTGACTGGTGAACACTGGTCTAAAGGCTGAATACTGAAGTGACTTCACCAGACACAATAGATCAGTTCAATAGTGTATAAGCTAATGAATCAGTTGACAATTTTAAGACACTGCTGTTGCTACAAATAACAACCAGTTGAATCTAACATTGCCTAGTTTTTACACCTAGGTAGACTGGGTTATATGAGAGTGAAGTGTCCTTGCCACAGACACAAAGCAGTGCCAATGACAGACTATGATCTGCAGACCCCACCTCTCTTCTCTCTCTCATATTCTCATATCATCATCATCGTTTAACGTCCGTGTTCCACGAGAGAGAGAGAGAGAGAGGGGGGGGAGGGAGAGAGGTACAAAGCCAATCAAATCAGATCGGATCAAGGAAACAATGCTTCCATTGGTCTTTCCATTGCTGGTAGCATTAACTGGTATCAACTCCTGGAAGAAAGGAGCAGAATTTGAACTCAGAACACACAAAGCCAGGTGAAATACTGCAAAGCATCCTGTTGGGCTCATTAGCAATTCTGCCAATCCATAATAATACCCCTTAACTGGTACTTTATTGACCCTAAAAGGAAGGCAAAGCTAGCCATGATGGAATTTGAACTCAGTGTGCAGTGAACTACAACAAATAAAGGTATTTAAACCCAATGCTTAACAACTTTGTCAATTTGCTGCCGAATCAAACCATTGAAGAGACTGATAAGAGTTTTATTTTTTTATTTTAACAAAGGAGAAACTTAATTGTTGTGCAAGGCAAGGGATTATCTGAATGAATAAATATCAGTACATTACTGGCACAATTTAATGTTCTTCCCATAAATGTAATATTAATTCAAGAAAGGCTAGTGGATACAGTGTTGGACTTATGATCATAATGTCAGGTTCAATTCCTGGACTGTGTTGTGTTCTTGAGCAAAACACTTCATTTCATGTTGCACCAGTTTACTCAGTTGAAAATGAGTACCAGTAGTAGCTTAGGGATTAACCCTGCAATGGACTGGTGTTCTGTCCAGGGGGAGTGTTGTACTCTCAGTCACTTAACATCAAGGAAACTGGGATAAACCCCAGCCTAAAGTGCCTCAATGCTTGAAACAGACTTTAGACATTTTTTTGTATTTAATGATAGGTACCAAACTAGTGACAGTAAATCCCTAAGTCATTTGTATTTTACTATCAATGCCATTATCACACACACTCTAGAAATATATATCACTAAAGTTAAGTCAGTTTGTATAAAGTTAAAGCAGGCTTCAGACAAAATCTGTGGTGTTTATATCAATTTAGATTAAATGACATATCAAATCTCTTTCTTGAGAATTTAACCTTTGAAAACCTTTGAAAGTTAACATCATCTGAGTGACATGGATACTAAATACAACAAATGGGTCAGGACTGCTACAACAAATTACACTTTAGCTCTACTATATTGTTTGAAAGTATCCGGAAATGAACCTCTACATAGTTTCTTGACCTGCTAGAGATAGGAGTCAAATCTCCCTCTAATCACACTATCATCTCAAAAATATATAAAGAAAGAAAAAGGACAAACACTGAATAAACAAAAAAAAAAAAAAGACAAATAAAATGAGATATCCACAGCTGGAATGTTTTTGAAAAAAAATCTGGTTGATCAGAGATGACTGAACATATGCCTCAAATCAGGACACACATACAGATAGGATAACCATAGCTAGAATGTATTTTTGTTTTTAGGAGCCCTGATCAGGGCTGACCTGGAGTTATAAACAACAACAATTAAGACAACAAAACACAGATTAAAGAAGAGACTCACAGAGGAGACAAAAGAGAAAGGAACAAGAATTGGTTTCAAATACTTTTCAGATTTTATTATATTATATATATATTTTTTAATTGAATCCTAATTTTGTTTTCTGTTGAAAATTTATGACTTTAATAAATTTCATTTATTATTATTTTTTTTTTTTTTTAAATTTAAACAGGATGTCGTTGATCAATTAATTTTTCAATTTCGGTACAAGACAAATCATTTTTAAAAGTAATGCTCTAAAAACGAGTTTATACACTTTAATGGGTTTTTTCTTTTTTTTTTTTTTTTGCAAGTTTTCAATTAAGATTGCAATGGTTTAATAAGAACCATGTTATTTCATAGCAAAATGGAATTGTAAAAAAAAAAACCAACAGAAAAACAAATACATCATAAAGCAAGTAAGCAGGGTGGGGGGGATAAAGGAGTATAAATAGCAGCACAAGCTAAAATCAAGCAACAAAAGATGACGAAAAAAAAAAATATTGATAATAGATGATGATGGCAATGATGATGATGGTTATGGCGGCAGGGGGGGGGGGGGGACAATAATGATAGGGGTGATGATGATGATAGTAGTAGTAGTAATAGTAGCGGTGAAAATTCACCATTATTGGTCATGGTAGTCTTTTGATATATTGACAATATGATGATGATTATGATGGAGATGGAGGGGTTCAGCAATCTTGTTAGTAACAGAGGCAACTGTCGTTATTTGGTAGGGATGTTATGTTAGATTTCTTTCTGTTAGATTTTTTTCTGATGGTGTTGAAAAACTAATAAGCTCAACTGCCATAAATCTGGGGAAGAGAAGGAACATAAGTAGTGATGATAATAAAAGCCATCAATGCTGCTTGGTCTTGAGTTGAGGAACTGGTTCAAGAAGAGGAGGAAGAGGAAGATATGGAGATTGGAGGGAGTTATGATTTCAGTAGTCTTGCTAATCATCACAAGAGGGGTAGCAGATGGAACTAAGTGTTGTAGTAGTGGTGCTCTATATAGTAGTAGTAGTAGAAATAGTAGTAGTGGTAGCAGAAGTAGTAATAGTGGTGATAGTAGAGGTGGTGGTGATGGTGGTAGTGGTGGTGGTGGTAGTAGTAGTGGAGGAGGTGGTGGTGGTGGTAGCGGTAGTAGTAGTAGTATTAATGGTGGTGCTGGTGATAGTAGTGAAGGTAGTGGTGATGGTGGTGGTGGTTTGTGAAAAGAAATGAAAATGATGTCAAGAGAAGTAATGGCAATGCTACCAAGCAAAGGTGACAGCAGCAGCAGCAGCAGTAGCAGCAGAGCTAACATGCTGCTGCTTCTGATGCTGCTTACAATCATTTTTATAATTAATGTAGTGCAATGTCATACAATTTTCAATCCCCCACAGCCCACCCCACTCCCCCACCTCCAAGCACCTTTATTTTATCTTTTAATGACAACATCGGTAACATGACAGGAAGTGAAGGGAAAATGTTGTAAAGAAGTATTGGTAGTAGGATGAATCATATCAAGAGTTTTAATGTCAACATAAACAAACAACAGTAGGAAGGTGTAAGATTTTACAAGAGCCTCCTCAATGTTAATGTTTTCAAGGGAATTTCAAAACTTTGCAAGCAACTGCTAAAATAATAAAGGTCTATGCAATGATTAAAATAGTGTTTATTATTATTTTGTACACAACCTATTTTAGAGAGTTCTGCTAATAGTGTCATCATAAATTTACTGATGGGTTTCATTTAGTTCTGAAATCTCAAATCCATGTTCAAATGGCATCCATCCATTGATAAATTTCTAAAAATATAATTTTCCCCTTTTTTAAATTTTTTTCACTTTTTTTTTTTCATTTTACTCTTTCAACTGTGTGGTGACAAATGTTTGTGTAACTATGATGGATGTGTATATGCAAAGGTATGCGTGTGTGTGTATGGATATAATATATATATATATATATATGATAGAGTGAAAGAGAGAGAGAGGTGGAAAGAAAGATTGTGTGTGTGTAACTATAATATTTTCTAACAAATGTATTAATCAGCATCTTTAATATGAGCGTTGATTAGCTCAATTGAATTGATATCAAAAGATATATAGGCTCTGAATTAATAGAAGAAATGGAACAGATGAAAAAAAAAATTGTGAAAAATGTATGTATCACACATTAACTACAAATGGAAACACGCATTTTCTTTTTTCATGAGTATTATCAAATTGAAAAAATAATATCTGAAATCAGTTGACAACATTTAATTAAGACAATAAAAAAATATAAATAAAGAGCTGAACTTTAATTATGTCTCTTTAAAAGTTTTAATTTAAGCTCGAAGATGTTCAATGTACATATTTTTTTGTTTGCTTTTGGGGAAAAAAATGAAAACTTGATCAAATCAGTTTTTAGTAGCGACTGAAATTTTAGCAAAAAAAAATAATAATAGTGATAAGTAAAATAAGAAACTCAATAAGCTGTGTGGTTATGACATACTTATTAAGAAGTTCTATGAAATAAAACTGAGCAAAAATCAAGTTCTCTCTCTATATATAACATCCTCTATGAAGTATGTCTATTTGAGATGTTTTAAAACTAGAGAAAAGGAAGAATTAAATTTAACAAAACTAGGTATCTTGAAAAATATATATATATATATTAGCTAATGTTATAAAGTATTTTCTGCTTTGTTTCATCTGTTTTTAATTGCACAAACTAAATAATGATTTCTCAATAATTTCATGATATTATTGCAATAAACAGTGTTTCAAATGTAATATTCTTTGAAATGATATCAATATCTTAGAGTTAGAAGAATAAAAATGAAGATCTGTATGAGTTGGTTAATATGTGCCAATCTTGTTAATGCATAGATAAATGGACACCATTTTCGTATTAAAAATATACAAATGGGTATATTAACCAATATAATATACAGGTATTATTAATTTTTTTTATATTTGTAAATGATAAGTTCTGTTGATCTTATTTGACAAAATGATCAGCACTATTATAGTGACAAACATTACTGTCAAGGACAACTAGGAACATCTTATTGGGTTTTGAATAATGGTAAGGAAATTGATGAAATGTTCAAATATTACATACAGGTAAGTGGGAAATCATTTCACTGTCATCATTCACCAACATGCTACCAACAAGACAATTAGTACTGTGAGTGTACCAGGAGTATATCAAGAGGCTCACATCTACACAATGATTTATAGAGATTAACTGAGACTGCAGTTAACAGTAACTAATTAATAAAAGAGTATGTACAAATGATGAGAGTTACCCAAATTAGAAACAATTGATATAAATGTTATAACAATTTTTTTTTGGTTTATTTTATTATAAGGACAGTTTCATTTAGTTTTTGAACAATCTGCAAAGATCAAAGGTTGCAAAGTAATTGTGTCTTAGTTAAAATATGCTACAAATGTAAACCAATATGGTTGGAAGTGAAGATCAATTTGTCGGCTTCAAATTCACAGTACATACTTAAAAGTAATCAGCAAATTTATAGTACGTACTTCAAATTTACAGCACATACTTAAACTATAGGAGAATAATTACTATTTAAAGGAAAATGTTAGAAAAATCTAAAAATAAGAAGGTTAGTCGAAAACTAATCAAATTTTAGTCCTCTAATAATTGATTTTACAATATAAATTGGGCTTTGTCATTTTAATTTCAGATAAAAATGTTTTTTTAATGTTCAGGAAATGACTTATCAAATAATCTTTTAGAAAGAAGTTATGTATTTTAGGCCTACATAAGAAAATGAAATTTAGCATAAATAATTAAAAATGTAAAATCATAAATACTATAAATATATAATTGAAAATTAGAAATCTTAAATAAAATATTTAAAAACAAGAATTAAATTCCACTGGAAGTGCAAGTTAGAATCGAAAACTAAAAAACAAAGCAGCAAAAGAATTTGAATAAAAATTGAAAGTTAATTTTATTTTTAAATAATACTCTGCAGAAAATGTTTGTAATATGATGTCAAATTTCCCCCCCATGTACAGGTATGGAAAACATTAAAAATAGTTCAATAAAAATCTAAAAGTTAACATAGTCTTGCTTTATTTATTACCCCAACCCTCTCTTTTTAAGTAGATGATTGTGTTCAAGTTGCTGGCATGCTTTTTAGCCCACAAATAGGAAAGGGCCAAATGTTTAGAACAATTCCGAGCATGGACAATGGACTTCTCTGCAGGGTGTCACCAAATAAAATGCATCACACACAATTTTACAAGTAAAAAAAAAAAAATCATTATTTCCTTTTTGAGAAAATAACATTTAGAGTTGATGTCTATTGATAATGATAGTTAATGTGAAGAAATATTGTCACATACAAAATACTATAATGTCTTTAATAGAAAATACTTAGAACCAAGATTGTCAGCAGTTATTTTGCTAACATCTATTCCAAATGTCCTGCATGTGTCTTCTTGAGTTTGCACATTTATCTTCAAACTGTATATTTCATAATTTTATGTAAAGAATTCTAGAAGTGTGAGAGTCTTAAAGATCCCCTGCAGCAAGTCCCAATAATAGAATCCAGTGGCAAGGAGTTTGCATGCGAACATTCAGGCTAATGGTAGTAGTAGAAATGTAAGTCTGTCGTAGAAAGCTTTTGAGGAGGGATAACTCCAAATATAGGACACACCAAAATACAAAGCAGTTAAACAACTACAGCATACCTTCCTCTGTTTCAACTTGGTTTTCTCCATTAGGAAGTGACTGTACATCCTGTGAATGACTTATCACATTGGACTCATTGTCCATATCTGCAGACACAGAACTGCTATTTTCAGTTGGAATTATGGGTTTCTGTACAGGTAATTCCTCCGTTGCAACAGTTGGTTGCTGAGAAATTTCAGAATTATCTTTAACTACAATAGATTCTTTGTCATCATCAGCAACAGGCACTTGTTCAACAGAACCAGAAATGTCTATCTGCTCAGCACTGCTTGGACCATTCTCTGTAGATTTATCATTTGCTATTTCATTTTCAGCTGCTACATCCTCAGTGTCACTGTCACCCTCTCCAGGTGTTATTTCAACATCACCTGTTGGTCTTACTTCTGTTGCTATCGTCTCTGCTGCTTCTTTTACTTGTTCAGCCTCGTCAGCTGATACTTTCTCTTCTTCTACATCACTGCTATTATCCACATTTGTTTCAGGTTCTGAAGGGGTTGTCTTTTCAATTTCAACTAAAACTGATCCAACTTCTGTCTGTTCTACCTCAACAGTTTCCTCCTCTTTTTTTTCTTCTGATGGAATTTCCTCTTGTACAACAGCTTCTTGTTTTTCTACTTCCTCTTCAGTTTCCAAATCTTCTTTGTGGGGTTCTTCAACCACAGCCTCTTCTGGTTCTCCAACTTCTGCCTCCTTTGGTTCTTCAACCACAGCCTCTTGAGACTCTTCAACCTCTTCCACTTGTGATTCTTCAACTGCAATCCTTTGTTGTTCTACAGCTTCATGTTGCTTTTGCTCAATTTCCTGGTGAACCTCTTCTAATACTGCTTCTACTAAGCACTCTTCGTAGGGTTTTTTAACTGGTTCTTCAACAACTGTTTTCTCTTCAGTATCCACTAAAACTGGGCTTTCTGTTGATTGTATCTCTTCAGCAACAGCTTTAACAGCAATAGCTGCTTCTTCTGTTGGAAGTAATAAGTCCTCTTCATAGGCACCTTTAGGAGAAGGTAATGCTGAAGGTACTTCAGCTGTCATTAAATCAGCTGACAAAATATTGTTAGATTCAGTATGTTCACTTTTGAAGATGTCTTCAGTTTTCTCTTCATGAGACTCTTCTTCCACATGTGGTGGTGGAGGAGGAGGCAAGCTATCTTCTACTTGTTGAGCAGCGGTCTCTTCAATTTCTTGCTTTACAGTATCAACAATAGTGTCTACACTGGTCTCAGTGACAGCTTCAACAATGTTTCCACTGTCAACACTGGTTTCTTGAAGTTCAACCTTCGGCATAACCAGTGCATCAACACTAGTTTCAGTAGTGTCAGGTTCAATAACCTTACCACTATCCACACTAGTCTCAGCATCGTCCAAATCAAGGGGAACAGCTGGAATATCAACAGGTTCTTCTTTAGCAACTTTATCTTCAATAAGTTCTTTAACATCACTACTATCAACATCGGATGTAACTACAGTAGATGATTCATCTTTATTAGTTGGAAGAAATTTACCAATTAGAGAGGAGGGCAATGATTCAGAGACGGTTGAAATAACAGTGGCTACTTTCTCTTCCACGACAGGAACAACCACTTCTTCGACTTTATCAGCAATTTTAGACACACCTTCTTTTACCTTTTCCGAAGCAACATCTACAATACCAGCTACACCTTCTTTTGATTCACTTTCAACTTTTTTCACTTCAGTAACTGTTTCGGAGACAGTGGTGATAATTGGCTCAGATTTAATTACTTTGCTGGACTGTTCACTGAAATGTTGTACCTCAGTGACTACATCATCTTTCGTAGGAGCTGATTCAATAGCAGAGCCAACTGAGTCTGAAAATTTACTAACAGATGAAGTAACTACTGTTTTATATTCTTGAGTGGAGCTGCTTGTTACTTTGCTTACTGATTCAGTTGCACTGCTTGTAATTTTGGTTACGGAATCTGATATATTGTTACTAAGCGTCTTCACAGAATCGTTAGTACCAGACACAACTTTACTAACTTGCTCAGAAGCACTACTTGTAACTTTGCTCACTTCTTTAGTGACCAAAGTCTTACATTCTTCAGTAACCGACTTCACAACTTCAGATGCAACCTCCATTGCAGTTGCTTTAATATCTGCAGAAACATCTTTTGTCTCAACTACAACATCATCAGCTTTCTTCTCAATAGTAGATTTAACTTCTTTAGTCACTTCTGAGACAGTTGAAGCAGCTTCAGATGTCGCAGATACTACTTCATCTTTCTTCTCCTCAATTGCAGCTTCAGCTTTAGCAGCTTCTGAGCTTACAGCCTCTCCGGCATCTGTCACATTTTTCAATATGTCCAACTCAGTTTTATCTAATTGTAAAGCTGCAGTTCCTTCCTTGTTCACCTCAACACTAACCCCTTGTAAAAGTGGTTCTTGAGCATTTTCCCCAGAAGCTGCAGGACGTTCAAATAATACATTTTCTTCATTTTTTTCAACAGGCTTATCAACTAAATTCTCTTCCTCAGCCTCTTTTTTGGCTTGTTTTCCTAAAGAACACCCCATCTTTCCTATAGTTTACAGTAATTTCTAGTATTTTTCAGGAAATCTCACAAATAATAAGCTTATGTTTAACTTCGCCTTGTAGCTTTCTTCCTCTCAAAGAAAAAAAAACTTAAACGATAGATAACTTTGAAGTAACAGAAATATTTCCCCTTTGTTGTAAAATATTATATTTCCCCTGTATATTAAAGATTTAGTGGACTTCGTTAAAGCATACTTAATTAAAAAAAACAACAGCAAATCATTCAAATTACAAAATCCAACAAAAATATGTGTGCAAAGTCTTTCAAAGGATGGTATTTGTCATGGAGAAAGCAAATATTTTCTTAACCAAAATACTAAATCCAAATGTAAGGTAGGTACTCCAACGGTTTTAATGTTTTCCAATTTAATTCAAAAGTAGAAAATTCCAGGTTTCTCTTCTAGTTAGGTATTCGATCAATGAAAAAAAGTTGTGTAAATCCACGTGAAAGCCACAATTATTGCAAGTAATTAACAGAAGCTAAGTGAGGAAAACCAACTCACCGAAAAAAGTTGTAGCAAGAATTCTTGAAATGCAAATTTATTTTTTTTTTATTTATTTTTTTTTTTACACACTAATATAAAGGTATTAATTTTTTTCTCTTTTTTTTTTAGCACGTGTGATTAAAAAAAAAATTGGGGTTTATCCAGTACTGCAATTTCTTTCTATAGTAAAGAATAAATCTCCAAATTGTATATATGTAATAATCCGAGCGTGTAGAATTAAGAAATCAGTCCGATGTTATAAGGTGTGGGCTTTTTGCCTTCTTCAGGAACCAGCACAAAACATATATTGCTATCGCCTCAACAATTTTAACATAAAATACATTTATATCCCAGCAGAAAACCACTTTAATCTCTTTTTTACCAAATTTGATTTTCATAAAGTCTCAATCAATTGATTCCAGGAGGCATTTCTAGCATCGCTGTTAAAAGACAAACCTTCATTGAAATTAAGGAGTTCTGTAGTGTGCGTGGCTTTGAGATGCAGTCTGTAAGCACAGACAAAACCAAGTAATGTAGCTGACTGCTCAGGAGAAAAGTAGAGGGTAATAGTGGCTGGTTTAGAAATCCTAGCTGCCACTCCTAACAATGTATGAAGATGGTAGCATAGAGAAAAGTGCTGAGAAGAGAAGATTCTTTTCCCATCAGTAAAAGTGAGTTGAGATTAACAGCTATCTAGTCTGAAGGCTAAACTACTACTACTGTTGTTAAGGTAAAAGTTATGGTAGGTGTAGCAATGACAGAACTGGCAGTGTTTCCAGTAGTTCTTATAGTAGTGGCAACAGCTATTGCTGGCTACTGCTGCTCACTAATAGTAGTAGTAGTAGTAGTAGTAGTAGTAACAACAGCAGTAGCAGCAGTAATAGTAGCAGCAGCAGCAATAGTAATAGTAGTAGTAGTTGAGTGTGTAGGGGAGGGGGGAGGGATAGGGAGGAGTATGTCTAAATACACACGCACACAAACACACACACACAAAGAATATCCATCCAGCAACTGACTAGGTGTCTGTGGCTATGTCAGGGAGAACTGACTGTCTCAGAAAATGGCTAGAGTCAGTGAGTGTTATATTTCCACTTCTTGCTTGTCTGACAGCCTGACTGCCTGTCTAGTTTGATGCCTTCCCCCACCCAACCTCTCTTCACACATCAATTCCTTTATCCATTCACTACACCATGGACTTGTACACTACTCAGCACCATTCAATCAGATGATCTCTCTTCCCCCTCCTATTCCAATCTCTCTCTCTCTCTCTCTCTCTCTCAAATACTATAGAGAATTGAATTTCAACCAAGAGAAACTATGCAGAAGGGAAAAAATGATAGGGAGCAAACTGAGAATGGAAGGGATATAGTAAAGAAAAGGGAAACCTGAAGAGAGAAAAACTCCAGTAAGTTCCCTATGGAAAAGAATACCAGTGGTAAGAGTGGTAAGTGGTAAGAGAGGAGTGAGAGAAAGAGGAAAAAAGTATTTAAAAGAAGGATATTTTGAAGGAAGGAAACCAGCCTTCTCACTAACAATAAAAAAAAAAAGAAAACACACCCAAGTGGAAAATGCATTCAAGAGAGGATCACTTTAAAATCCCCCACCCCCTCTCTCTATATATATCTGCCGCTCTGTCTATCTATCTGTCTATCTAGGTTTCTATCTATCTACCTACCTACATATCTATCTATCTATCTATATATCTACCTCACATATCTATCTATCTATCCATCTATATCTATCTATCTACCCATCTATATCTATCTATCTATCCATCTATATCTATCTATC